>OVBE01000155.1:0-64031 GCA_900406425.1 Iberis pinnata
CAAATACCAAAAAAATAAACTGCAACATAAATAAAACTACAATATTAAATAAATCTGAAATATAACAAAATTTTACATCAGGGGAGATACCTCTTTGTAATTCTGTATCTCATCAGTAATGAAGTCAGCAAACTTAAACCTTTTACAAGACCCCTGCCAATGAAGAAGAGAGGGGCCTTCAATCACATCTCTTCTATTCCCCACTAAAATCCCTAAACCAGGAACAGACTCAAACACCCAAATGTATAATGCATGAATGAATCCTTGAACAGTTTGAGAAGATCTCTCAAAGTCTATAGTCTTTATAGAATCAACCAAATGGGTTAAAGCTTCTGGACCCCAGGGATACTTGTCGAAATATTCATGATCAACTACTCTCTTGGAAAGCGTAAATGTAACCCGAGAACCTGCATGAATGCCGCAAATGAATAGATGTATGCAGCATAACCTACACAACATCATCATTTCCCTTAGATCCCATTTTCCAGGTTTAACACGAGATAGTATGGTATCTAACTCGTCAAGGGATGGAGCTTCACCATCTGCTTTCCTCATCTTTTCCCAAAACGCATGATGATCACTGTCACATACGTCTGTTGGGTCACAGGGCTCATAATTTAGGCTCGTAATCTCAGAGAACTCGTTGAGAGAAAACCTTATTGGCCTACTGTTAAATGTAGACCATAACTCATGTGTGTTCGATGACACAAAAAGTATAGAACTGTTGAAGAGGAAAATACATAGCTCATGTCTGCCATTTTCAGAAATACACCAAATGATGTTGACTTTACCGCCTCCCAAGCAGCCTTTTGAAAAACGAGAAGTGATTAATTCTTCTCTCTCCGACCTCGTCAACATTAGAATAGAGCTTCGGTGGATATCCAACCACCCCTATATTAAAATATACACCATAACTCAATAAGGTACATGCCAACAAATATGCAAAAATTAATAAATTTGCAATGCAATTTACAAAAATCTGCAACGCCAAAAAATAATCGGCAGACACCAAAGAACACTGCAATTCCTAATAAATCAGCAACTCTATTGACAAAATTGCATCAAATTGAAAACATAAATCCGCGGTAGCATATAAATCTCCATTTGATAAATCTGCAATACAAAATAAATTTATACAATGAAACAAAAAACGGCGAAGAACTGCAAACCTTCGATGTCAAAGCGAAGAGGAAAAAAGAGGAAATGTATGTCGAAGACAAAAAATCGGCCGGGGGAATATCTAAAAACCCTACAAAAAACGGCAAATACGGAGACGGAAATGAGGACGGCGACGCAAAAGAAGACAAAGAAGACGATCTCCGACAATAGGTAACGGCGAGGAGGAAGACTGAGATGAGAATGAAGACGGCGAAAACGGCGAAGACAGTTGAAAAACTTAAAAATCGGCAACGACGAAGAACGAAAAAGAAATAAGAATTTAAGGGATTTTAAGTTGATTTAATTATTTTCGGATTTTAAGTTGAAATAATAAGTTTCATGATTTTTGGTTGAAAAAATAATTCAAAATGGCAAAATTGTAGTTTCTCTGAAAAGTCTGGTATTTTTGCCATTCTACCCAAAATGTTGGGTTATTCTAGTAAGGGGTGACGTCGAGGGTCAAGTAAGTTATAAACGCAAATTGTTGGGTTACTCTGACTAATTTTCTCTATTTTTTTATATTAATATAAAATGTATTTATATTTCTTACACTCATACAACAATTAGATATTAAACCTTATTTTTATTTCAGGTAAAAAACTATGCACTTATTTGTCTAAAACCATGCAAAAGACTGCATTTACTTTTCTCATTTCTTTCTTTTTTGGTGTTCCCATGATGTAATCAAATCAAATATTACGTAACACATATAATATAATTGAATAATAGAATTATTCGATTAGCATCGATGCACTATGCATTTGTTGTGGAAGATTACAAGATCTAGGATGTACAAAATAACACTACATAAAAAGAAAAACAATCATGCAAGATTTTTCAAATCATAATTGTAATAATTATAATTGATGATACACAATTCACACACTCGTGTTACCTTTGTAGCACAATATATATGATACAAAATTAAAAAGCCAATTTTAATGTAAGAGTTTCCGCACGGCACGCGCAGGTGATTTTCCTAGTTTGTATTAATAAGAATCAAGTGATACTTAATGAGAATAAACCAACTGATCGAAAATCAACACAAATCAAAACAACAAGAAAAGTGTTTAATGTTGATCAATGATCGTAGCAATACTAATAGACATTAGCAAGAATCAAAAGAGAACCCACTTAGATAACCAACAATTAAAGTGATATGATTAGGAATGAATATAGATAAGAGATTACTCGAAGTGTCTTGAAGATCCTTCACCAGTACTATCCTAAATCACAAAGAACTCAAAATTAAAAGTAATTAGGTTAGGACTAAAAGCAAAGACTCAAAATTTGAAAAACAACTAATCTAAAACACCAAATAGTGGGTTGCCTCCCACTTAGCGCTTTCTTAACGTCACTAAGATTGACAGTATTTACCTTTAAGCTGGAATTGGATCAGCATCAAGAGATGCTCCATAACAAGCCCCAAAATCCGACATCTTTAGCTTCAGAACCTTACTCATCAAGTCCTTTTCAGCACTTGATCCTTTTTCATTGTAGGAACCTCAGTAATTTGGGAAGAGGGATCGATCAATCTCTTAAGGGATCGATCGATCTTTCTATTTTTTAAATCAGACAACGTGCGCCTAATCGATCATTTATCCCTGTAAAAATTTTGCCTTTCTGCCTGATCGATCTCTCACTGCACGATCGACCTATTCCTACAAAACATGATTTCTCAATCGATCCCGAGCTTCTGCATCATTTTCTACATCTTTTTCTGCACCAAAATTTCCAAAATCTTCACTCTTTTCACCAACTTTTGATGCTTTTTCCATTCCATCAACATCTTCAATCATGTTAGCTACTATAGATTTGCAATAACCCTTTGGATTATCTTCAACTTTCCCAGGAAAGACACCAGATTTTCTTTTCACAGCTTGAAAAGTTTGAGCAAATTGGGTATCTTAATGTTTCACATGTGTAGAGAGGGCTTCAAAGTTCTGGTTTAGTTTGTTTACTTCTCTTTGGGATGGTTGTTGTCCTTCCAACTGTTGTTTGAAAATTATCTCTATTGAGTTGCTTTGCTGAGATTGGGGTGGAGGTTCTTGTTGAAATACAAGCTGAGAGGTTTGTTGACAACCTCCTGAATTGGAGTTTTGCACAAAAGTTCTTTGTTGCTTAGTTGGGTACACTTATCTTGAAGATTTTCCACATTAGTGCTTCTCCAAGAGAGATTTGGGTGAGTCTTGTTGAAACCCGAATTGTACCCTTGATTGTATACCCTTTGACAACTCCTTCATTATTTTTCTCTTGAGAAGCAAAGCAATCAACTTCTAGATCTTCAGCAAAACTGACATGTTTCTGGGCTTTTTGTTGCTAATAGCTAGGTTCTCTATTAACCGATAGGCGTCTGGGACAACTATTGTCATGAAATCACTATCACTTGCTGTATCTTAGGACAACTGATACTTCTGATCTATTCCTCTTTAGAAAGTATTGAGGAGACTTACATATGAGAAACCATGATGTGGGCAGTCACGAAGATATTCGTTGAATCGTTCCCCAGCTTCATAAAATGATTCTATAGGACTTTGCTGAAATCCAGAGATCTTGTTTCGCAAAAGTTGGTCCTGATAGTTATGAAAAAGTGAGTAAGGAACTTGGATTTGCATTCATCCCAAGTTACAATAGAACCAGCAGGTGGGGACTTCAACCAGCGAAGTGCTCTATCAACTAGAGAGTGATAGAACAATTTACAGTGCATGAAATCCTTTAATACTCCATTAACTTGAGTAGTACTGCAAATACCCTCAAAATTATCAACATAATCCATAGGGTTTTTAGTTGGTAAACCATGAAATTGATGTTGGCGAATCATCTGAACGAGATGAATGGGAAATTGGTACTCCTGTCGTTGAGGTTGTCGGGGTCGGATAACATTCCTATTAGCAAATAATGGGTCAGAGTTGTTGAAATCACCAACCAGAGGGTGATTCTGAGGAGGATGCTGATTGGAAACTCTATTCGGATCGCCCAACAAGATGAAGTTTCTTGCATCTATATTCTTTTGGTTTACCGGTGGAATCTGATTGCCATTAGCTCCTGGTTTTCGTGGTGGCACTTGATTGCCGTTAGCTCCTCCTCCTACTGGATTGAGAATGAGTTGATTGAGTACAGGAGGAGGTGGGTCATTTGGACCTTCGGGATCGACCAAATTGTTGAGATTAACGTTATCACCCATTGAGTTAGATGAGCTTACGTCTTTCTTTGCTTTCCGGTTTGAGCGTTCTAACTTTGCGAGTTCTGCGTTACTGAGGTTGATCAAGTCATTCGATTTGTTAGATCGTCTGGTCATGCACCTGTAAGAACAAATCCAAGAAGAAAGAAAGAGATTAGTACTGTAAAAAGAATAATCTTGGACTAGACTCTTAAGAAAAATTAAAAAGCACTATATTGGTCCCTGGAAACGGCGTCAAAATTTTGATAGACTTAGAATTTAAATCCTAAAATAATACTGCATAGAACAGATCAATGTAGCATAGATAGGGCCGAATCCCACATAGACCAGATAGCACACTTTCAGTTTTAATATCAAATCAAAATAAGCCAGATAAAATATATGGGTTGTAACTGAATAAAAACAATAATTAAAATAAACAATGTAAATCAATAATAAATGGTGTTAGGCTCTAGGAAATTCCACATGTTATCAGTTCTAAAAGCTCGGGTTAACATGTAGGATTTTACTTTGAAAATAGTTCTCAACATGAAAGACAACAATAGAATAATATCCTCTCGAAGTATTAAACCCTATGTTCAAATTACTAAAGAAAAACTCTCATCGTATCTAGGTAATTCAATCAAGCATTAAGTTCATATTCAATTGTTCATAAGCATTAAGGGCAATACTCTCGCAAGCAAGAACACCTATTCATCTATTCTAGATCAGATCTCTACACCAAATCTCTTTGTGTTTATCAACCTAATATCAATGAAATAGATGGACAATCTAATTAAAGCATAAGAACAAGTCTAGACTAAGAACCTAACTATTTTAATCCCTTATGTTAAACCCTAACATTCAAACCTGGTTTCCCTGGGAAACCTTAAAACCTAACTAGAGAACTACTCAGACATTGAAAAGTAAACACAAATGAATATCAACGAAGAACTCATCATCAAAAGCATAAGATAGATTTTAAAACAAGGGTTCAAAGAAACTTCTCCCAAATACAGGGTTCTGTAATTCGTCTCCCTCTCTTAGTAAACTGGGAATAATAAAAACATGTATAAAATAAAACAAGCCTAGGGCTTTTAATATTGCAAAATAAATCAAATAGAATAAGGAAAACTGCAGATAAGCTTGACGACGGTCCTGTAATTTGACTTCTTATGGTTTTTCTCAGGTGTAAGGATTGATCGATTTTTTTCGGAGAATGATCGGGCACTCGATCGGTCACTCTGTTCGTAAAATTCCAAGAGGTTTTGCTGAAAGGGCAAAAAGAGAGCGATCGGGCTTTATGAGCTGAGTGCTGGATCGGGCATTTGAGTGCTGGATCAGGCAGTCTATATGGGCAGATTCTGCACTTTTCTAAATTGCTCTGAAAACCATTCTTTTTCTCCAAAACGATCCAAACACCTACAATCCTGAAAATATACCAAATATACAAGAAAACACTATAACGCTTAATAGCACACATAAATGCTCACGAGAAAGTGTTAAAACCGAGTAATATCACACTCCTGTTAGTTCAAACGTTGTTTCTACCAAATTCATTCCAAAAAGACCTTACACTCAGTACATATGCATGGTTTGAAAGATAGCTAAGTTTAAGGTGAAAAATCTACTTGGATTAACAAGAGTGGCAAAAAGGGGAAAGATAATCCAAGTATGTATATAGTATCCATGAGTTAAAATCCGAATCATTAACATGCTACTTAACAATCAAATTCAGGTTCTAATAGATAAGGCAAACATTATATCACAACATGCTTCAATCAAGAAAAAATCATGCAATTACACATTCAAAGCATGATTCGGTCATACTTCAAACTTAATAAATGTGCATTAGACAACTAATAACCAGGGCATTGAGATTATCTAATAAATAAACACATTTAAAAGGTTGAGATCATCCTTATGCAAGTGAAAAAACCTATATGAAACAATACTAGACTCAATCCTAAGATGTTAATGCAACTACACTCTGGTTTTATAGATAATTTTCAAAAAAAGTTCAAATTTTTATGGTTTCCTATGCCTTAGATGCAAAATTTGAAATAAGAGAACAAGTAAATATCATTAGATACTTCCTGAACCCTCCCCTAGACTTAAATTACATAGTCTCTTGTGTAATAAAAATTCAAAGGAAAGTCAAGGATCAAAAGATAGAAACAAAAGGATAATGCTATGGTATATACAATGAAAAGGTTTGGAGTGGTACTTCATTTTGGTTGAGTGAGGAAGGTGGAAATGGCTTAAGGATACATGACTGACTCGGAGTGGCTAGAGTGGCTTAGAACAGAGTTACTTGGCTACTCCATATTTTTTTATATCCTGACTTGGCGAGTGAGCTGTCCGAGTCAAGGCTTGTTTCAGTGTTTATCCATTCTTTCTCTTGTTTGTCATCCTTCAAATGCTCAACCTATTGTCTCACCAATCAAAATAGATGAAAACCCCAAAACTTTATTAAAAAGATAACAAGAAACTAAAAGAATTTTTATGTACAAGGATAGACATGAGAATTCCTCCTAAGTGAGCTTGTTTATAGTCTCTAAGCGTGAGTTCCTGTTTAAACTCTATTGACCCAGAGATGAGTCTCCAAAGAGAACAGAGGTTCCTTCACTAGGCTTTCTTCGTGGATTTATCCAATAACCCATGCTTTATTTGGCTCCTTGATTGGTCACTTTAAATCCTTCACCACGCTCGCCAACTAGTATGATTATTCCAACTGGTTTGGCTTTGTTGACTATAAAATCCCTTGAGCACCTTAAGTTCACCTCTCCTGGACAAAGATTGATTTTTGAGTTAGATCACCACTCTTGAGGTTCATTGCTGGATTTTGAGGCTCAAACCAGTTTTCATAAAAAGTTGTGTTTGAAGCTAGATGATGGATTGGACAAACTGTCCCAGTGAGGCTCAAACTGGTTGTAGAAATGCTTGGAGTAGGCAGTTTGGCCGCTCCAGTTGTTCGAGTTTGTATCTTGTCTCCCTTAGCTTATGCAATAGCTTCTAATTCTGGATCTTTGACATCCCCAAATGCTTCTTCATACTTAGGGACTTTATTTGAATCCCTAATCATACTCTAATGAATCACTACTTAAATACCTATCTTCATCATTCGTAGTTGATGTATTTTGGTGTTGATCCTTTTCATTCAATTCCTTTATCATCTCATCAACAGGTTGATCAATTTCCTTGACACAGAACAACTGCCCTTGGATTGTGGGTTTCTTCATTTTATCTTTGATGTTGCAGATCATCTTGAGATCCTTTCCCATGTTCAACCTGATGTTGCTTTTGTTAACGTTGATTACAGCTCCAATTGTTGCTAGAAATAGCCTTACTAAGATCAATGGATCCATTGTCTCCTTGTCCATGTCCAACACCATAAAGTTTGTAGGTATCTCTGCATTCCCAATTCAGATAAGCAATTTTTCCAATATTCCATGAGATTTCCCAATGGATCTATCTGCCAACACTAGAGATATGTGAGGGGCGTTAAACTCATTGAATCCCAACTTCTTGGCAAATAAGAGAGGCATCAATTTGGTGGATGTTCCTAAATCACATAGGCATTTGTTGAAGGTCAGGGGACCTAATGACCATGGTAGAATGAAAGAGCTAGGATCTTCTTGCTTCTCAGTTATGATGGCATTGCATTCTCATTTGGCACCAATATTCCTTGAATTTCACCCTCATACTTCTGAAAAAGTTCTGGGTATTTTTCCATTATTTTTTTCTTGAATCTTGATGAGAATAACAATATTGCATGTAAGGTGGTGGAGCAAAAGACATTTTCTTCTTCTTTGAAAAAAAAAAACAGGCTTGAAGTTGGTTATTGACTCTGGTTGGGCGTCCACTAGCAGGTAGGTCTTGGATCCTCCCAAAAATATGGCATTGACATGTACAAGTTCCTTTGCGTTTTGAATATATTTCCCTAGAAATTAGCCATTGGGATTTGGAGTGGAAGTGGAAGTAGTAATGCTCTCTAAGTTGTTCACCCTTGAGTTCAAAGGTTCAATCTTTGTATTTATTGCATTGAATGAGCAGTCCATCTTGGTGTTGAGTTCACCAAGTGTTGGGGTCAAAAATGGTCACAACAAAATCAATGCCAAAAAGATTTCACGGAAATATTAATTGCTTGATCCGAACATCAAACCGCACTAGTCATTTCATCCTGATCAAGAGAACAAACCAGCCGTGAGAAAACAAATTGGCTCCGAATCAAATCATTTACGGACTAGCTGAATCTCGCCAGTTGGCTAGCTGAATCCCGTACACTTAACTCGCTAGTCTAGCTGAATATCATACATTCAGCTCGCCAGTTGGCTAGTTGAATCTTGTACATCCAACTCGCCAGTTGGCTAGCCGAGCCTCGTACGTTCCGAACTCGAAATCAACGTTCTAGAAATACAAAAAGATTTTGACAGATGGCAATCACAATCTCTAGAAAAACACTTGGGTTCTAAATCCTTTCGTTTGTGAACAACACGTTTACGATACACGTTTACGTACGTTTTCAATACACCCTTAGCTCGCCAATTGGCGAGCTGAACCATACCCATTCAGCTCGCCTATTGGTGAGCTAAACTAAGCATATAATTTGGCGAGTTGAATCATACGCATTTAGGTCGCTAGTTGGCGAGCAAAAGCATACACATTCAGGTCTACAGTTGGCGAGCTAAATCATACGCATTCAGCTCGCCAACTGGCGAGTTGAATCATACCCATTTAGTTGGCTAACTAGCGAGTTGAATCATATGCATCATATCGTCTCGGAAAAATCATCTCTCGTTTTGTATTGTTTAGGGTTTTTGTAAACCTGAAATAATTGTATAAACGGTAACGATTATCTTCAACACCAAAGTTATCCTATCTATACGATTTTTTTCCTTATCCTATCTATACATTTGTATCCTTATCCTATCTATACATTTGTATCCTTATCCTATCTATACGATTGTTACCTAGGATTCGTGAAAGATTCATAAAATCGTTTCATATAAAATTTAATCGTATAAAAAAATAACGGTTAACCTAAACGACAAGGATTACCTCGACTATACGATTAAACTTGTCGTTCTTCAGAACAATCATATGAACACGTCAGTTTTTATTAATCGTATGAAACGATAACGACTAACTTAGACACCAACGTTATCTCACCGATCCGGATGATATTTTGCGAAGTCTGTATCACATCATTGTACAAAAACCGGTTCAGCGATAGGAATCATAAAAATTGTTTAAATCGTATAACGGCCCAACGAGGCCTAATACACGTGATAGGCTCAGGTTTTAAATGCTAAATCTATACTGTAGAGAATAGTTCCTTGTAGTACAGTAAAGTGTCGATCCCATGAAGACCAGACAATACAACTCTTAGTTAAAAATAGATTCTAGCTAAGACAAGATAAAAGAGAGAATGTTTTTTAAACGATTTAAAAGTAAAACGAATGATTAAAAAGAGAATGTAAACCAATAGAATAAAAGTCTAGGAAATAGGGAAGTTCAAAAAGTATTCAGGTTTGAGGTTCAGGTTGACAAGCAAGATTAACAATGAAAATAGTTCTCAACTCAAAAGACAGCAATAAGCTAGTCTTCTCCCGAAGTATTAGACCCCAATTATAGAATTTCTAGAAATAAAGACTAACTTTCTCCCAAAATCTTAGATCTCTAAAAACAGATAGTTAAATCATGTAATGATTACAAATTCGATATGATCATAAGCATTATAAGGCAATACTCCCGCAAGCAAAGATACTTATTCATCTAGACTAGATAAGATTAGATAAACCAAATCCCTTTGTATTTTATTAACCTAAAATCATGAACTAGGTGATCAGGCTAATTCAACAAATAATAATAAATCTAGACTAAGAACCTAACAATTCAAATCCATTAAAGTCCAACCCTAACTATCAAAACCTGTTTTCCCTGGGAAATCCTTAAAACCTAACAAAGAGACTACTCAGACATAGTCAAGAAATCAACAACCATTGATAGAGAAATCATATTCAAAACCAGAACTTTATTAAAGTAAATAGAGAGTTCATAATTCTTCTCCAAAATGCAGGTATCATGATTCGTCTCTCTCAGAAAAGCTTTCAAAATATAATTGTGCTGTGAATTGTAAGTTCTGTGTTGTGTTTTGTGAAAATAAACCTAAGCTTCTGACTTATATAGAAGTCAAAAGAGCATAAAACCTAAAAATAAAAACCTATGATAAGTCTTAAGGACGGAAACATCTTTTTGGCAAACTTCAATAATCCTCGAGCATTCGGATCGATCGATCAAAACTTACGGAGATTTGGCAGTCTTCAAGATCGATCGGCTTAACCAGTCTTCAGTAAAATTGTCATAACTTCTGATTGCTTCAATGGATTGACCTGAAATTACTTTCATATGAAAGCTAACTCACGTGGCCAGCTTGATTTAAAATCTCAGTCCATTCCATTCATAGAAACATCTCCAAATGTCAATCAACTTCCGGATCTTCTGCTAAACTATGCTTTTGCATTCATCAAATTGTATCCACTTTGTGCATAAAACAACCTTTTTGCTCCAGAACGTCTAAAATACCTGGAATCATGAAAATATACCAAAAAACATAGAATACACTTGAATGATGAATAATAGCAAGTATAAATACTTACTAAAAGGCATCAAAATCGAGTGATATCAATTCCCCCAGACTTAGATCTTTGCTTGTGTTCAAGTGAAGCAAGACCCAATCTAGAGAAAAGGTTTTGAAACCACACAGAAACTCTCATAATCTAAGCAACTTTAAGCATAGACATCAAAACTTAAAAGACACCAAACCTAAACAACCATTAGGAAAGAATTGTTCACCACCACATAACTAAAAGTTTGTTTCCTACTCTAAATCAAACATCAATCAAACCATCAAGTCATCTCAACCCGCTCATTAAGTTCAATTTGATTAGAATAGATGCATTCTTACTTATGGGGTTTTGATTCAATGCGCATAAGCACCTTTTCTATCAAAATGCCCATACCAAACAGAGCATCCAACAACTTCTGGTCCTGGCCTTTTTTCCCCCTTTCTCATTTCCTTTTGAAAGAATCGCACTTTTCTGCGTTTTTCTTTTCTCATTTTTTTTGAAAGATCCGCACTTTTTTGCATTTTTCTTTTCTTACGGCTTTAAAACAGCCCGGCAATGACTACAAGACTTCTAGGTCACGTTTTCAACTCTTTTTCTAAACTGGGTTTTTTGAAGGGAGGGAGAGAAAGGATCCATATCATACTGAAAGAACTTGTCGGTTATACAGAACACTAAACATATCAGTTAAATCTAAGCCAACAATCTGAAAAGATCAATACTATACTCACACTAGGTTGGTTATCATCATAGATTCTGGTCATTGTTCCTTCGACTCGACTTATTAAAAACCGGTTTTTAAAAAAATATTCACCAAACTGATGAAACATCAATAAGACAAAAAATATGATTAGTAACTATACTCCCTCCCCCAGACTTAAATCACACCGTCCCGGTGTGAAATAAACCCAAGAGAAGGAATAATGACCAGAATAAATAGGAAAAATAGTTTGAAAGAATTTCAATACTTACCTGAAACAAAGATCTTCTTGTACGATGGATCGATCGATCCCTAGACGGATTGATCGATCGATCCCTAGACGGATTGATCGATCTCTTATTACGTATTAAAACTTCATGGGCATGTATCGATCGATCCATAGACATATCGATCGATATGAATGTTCGACCTAAATCTTTTGCTTTTTCCTGAAACATCTTTTAACTCAGAACTAAAAATTAATAGATTAGTTAACTAATTAGGACTGACTCGAAACAACAACCAAAGAAAATAAATAAAATTAGTGGGTTGCCTCCCACTCAGCGCTTTAGTTAACGTCTATAGCCAGACCCACTTACCTTCTATGCTGAATTTTGTTCAGCTCCAATAGAGGTTATAGTTCTCCCCATCCTTTTCTAATATTTGCATCTTCAACATCTTATTCATTGCTGCATTCTTGAGATCATTTCCTTTGTTTTTAAGACCTTGAACAAAAGGAATCCTAACCTTAGAGAAAGGTTAAAACCTTTACTCTTCACTTTATAATCAACCCATTCTTCACCCATTGACTTGGGAATCAAAGTCATGTGGGTGTTCTTCCTGCCCTTTTTCAAACTTCCTTCACCTTTACCTTTGTCTTTTAAAACCGGCTTTGGTGAACTCTTTTCTTTTCCTTGATCATCCAGATCCAACTCAGCATTCTCATCGATCTTCTGTAAGTTTATCTTCCCCCTCATCTTCATTATTGGGGCAGAGTCTTTGAGTGGAACTTGAGATTCAATGCTCATGACTTTAACCTCAGAGTCTTCAGGTTCAGTTTGAGGGGCTTGCTCCGCTTTTACCTCTTTGATCACTATGATCCTTGCTGTTGGTACATAGGGTACTAAGGGATACTAGTATGATTTCTGGATGTTGGTTAGATAGATCCGCTTCTGATGAACATGCATCACAGTTCCAACTGATGCTAAGAACAGTCTTCCCAGAACTAACGATCCTTCAAAATTCCCATTCGTGTCAAACACATGGATATCAACTGGGACTATGCAATCTCCCACTTGTACCATAAGATCTGATACGAAACCACTAGAAGCCATAACCGAATTGTTAGCCAAAGCAAACGACATTCCCGAAATTCTTATATCCCTAAGTCCCAGCTTCTCAGCTACCATTTTTGACATTATGCTAACATTAGCACCAGTATCACACATCGATTGGTTGAACATGACTTCTTTAACCTTTACTGGAATCACAAACTCACCTGGTTCCTCTATCTTATGAATTCTTCTTAACTGAAGAAACTGCTGAGAAACAACATCATAATACATGTGTTCTTCAGTAGCGGCCATAGGTCTATTGGGGCAAGAGGTTTGGATCTTAGCAAGTTTCTTTGAACTCAGTGCATGTTTTGGGGATGGATCAATCGATCGGTTGGTTCTTCGGCATTTGGTCCGATGGATCGATCGATTGGAAGCTTGTGAGCTTTTTTGTAACATTGGATTGATCCATCCCTCCTTGGATCGATCGATCTGAACCCCTGCATCATTTTTTCGTAACTTCGGATCGATCGATCCCTCTTTAGATCGATCGATCTGAACCTCTGAATAATTTTTCTCATTCCGAAAATCTGCAGATTCTGCAGACTTTTTAACCTTTCCATCAGAACTTGAATTCAATGCTTTGATATATACCTTAGGATTATCTTCAACCTTGCCTGGTAGCATACCAGTTTGTCTTTTTACTGCTTCAGAAGTTTGAGCCACTAGTACATCTAACTTCTTCACATGAGTAGACAATGATTTGAACTTGTTGTTCAAATCATTATACATATCGTCCAGCTTTGCGTTCAAGTTCTTTTCCGATTGTTGTTCAAATCTAATATTTGTTTCGACATCACTTCCATCTTGTTATCTTGTTGTACTTGAGGTTGAACTGTTTGCTGAAAACCATGTTGAGGGGCTTGTTGAAACCCCGATTTTTGAACAAATGTAAGTCCATATTTCTATGCGAAGTTATTATGAGGAGGGTAAGACTGATCCTGAGGATTCGCGACATTAGTACTTCTCCATGACAGAATACCCTTGTTGTAACCTAGATTGTACCTTTGGTTGTACACTCTTTTTTCCTGGCTATTTATATAGCTAACCTCTTCGATGTTCTCAGATTCATTGACTGCAAAGCAATCAACTTCAACTTTCTCAACATCTTCAGCAACACTAACATGCTTCTCATTCTGTTTCTGGAGAAACTGAGTAAGAAGCTCCTTCACCTCTGCTAGTCTCGAAGAATCTGAACTAGACGATCGAACCCTTTGATAGAAACCAGGACAATGGTTGCTATTACTAGCAGCAAGATTGTCGATTAGCTTGTAAGCTTCATTCACGGGTTTAGTCATTAAATCACCATTACTAGCTGTATCTAGAGAGAGTTGGTATTTCTGATCAATACCTCCATAGAAAGTGTTCAATTGGTTCAATTCAAAAAACCGTGATGTGGACAATTACGCAGGTACTCCTTGAACCTGTCCCATGCCTCATAGAAGGATTCCACCGGTCCTTGTTGAAATTGAGAGATCTTACTTCTCAAATTGTTGGTTCTGGTGGAGGTGTAAAAATGGTTCAGAAACTTTGCTTTGCACTCATCCCAAGTTTCTATCGAGTTAGCAGGTAATGACTTTAGCCACCTCAGAGCTCTATCAGCTAAAGAATAATTGAAGAGATTATAATGCACGAAGTCTTTGGAGACTCCATTCAGCTGAGTAGTGCTGCGTATGTCTTCAAAACTATCAATATGATCCATAGGATGCTCGGTAGACAAGCCACGAAACTGGTTTTGTCGTAGCAACTGGATCAGCTAAAATGGGAACTGGTAGTTCTGTCTCTGAGGCTGTGGAGGGTGAAGGGGAATCCTATTGACTAGGAAGGCTTCACAGTTGTTGAAATCGCCAACAAGTACCCTGTTTTGGGGGAGGTGGGAGATTTTGGTTATGTCCCGGTGGGAATTGTTCGCCATTTCCGTTGCCTGGATTGGTGTTTTCAGCTCTTTGGTTTGCATCTCTTTCGAGATTCATAGACCGCACTTGATTGTTACCTCCTTGTTGGTCTAGAGCCAACTGTCCTATTTGCTGAGGGACTTGGCCGTTCTGTCCTAAATGGATGATCAGAATCAGAATTACGTTATCAGCCATTGGTATGGATGACCTTGTGCTTCTTCTAGACTTCCGGTTAGAGCGTTCTAATCGTGCAAGTTCTTCGTTTGTGAGAATAAGCAGTTCAGGTGATTTGTCAGATCTCTTGGTCATGCACCTTCAAAACAAAAACAAGCAAAAAGAACAAAATTAGTACTGAAAAATAAAAATCTTAGACTTGATTCTAAGAAAAACTTAAAAGGCATTGTATTGGTCCCGGCAACGACGCCAAAAATCTGATAGGCTCAGGTTTTAAATCATAAATCTATAATGCATAGAACAGATCCTTGTAGTATAGTAAAGGGTTGATCCCACGAAGACTAGACAGTACAACTCTCAGTGAAAAATCGATTCTATCTAAGACAAGATAAAAGAGAGAATGTTTTTAAAACGATTTAAAAGTAAAACGAATGATTAAAAAGCGAATGTAAGCCAATTGAATAAAACGCTAGGCAATAGAGAAGTTCCACAGGTATTCAAGTTTGAGGTTCAGGTTGACAAGCAAGATTAACAATGAAAATAGTTCTCAACTCAAAAGACAGCAATAGGCTAATCTCCTCCCGAATTATTAGACCTCTATGATAGAATTTCTAGAAATAAAGACTAACTTTCTCCCGAAATCTTAGATCTCTAAAACAGATAATTAAATCATGCAATGATTACAGATTCGATATGTTCATAAGCATTCTAAGGCAATACTCTCGCCAGAAAAGATACTTATTCATCTAGACTATATCAAATTAGATAAACCAAATCTCTTTGTATTTATTAACCTAAAATCATAAACTAGGTGATCAGGCTAATTCAAGCAATAATAATAAATCTAGACTAAGAACCTAACAATTCAAATCCATTAAAGTCAAACCCTAACCATCAAAACCTGTTTTCCCTAGGAAATCCCTAAAACCTAACAAAGAGACTACTCAGACATAGTCAAGAAATCAATAACCATTGATAGAGAAATCATATTCAAAACTAGAATTCTATTAAAGTAAATAGAGAATTCATAATTCTTCTCCAAGATACAGGTATCAGGATTCGTCTCTCTCAGAAAAGCTTTCAAAATAAAATTGTGTTGTGAATTGTAAGTTCTATGTTGTGTGTTGTGAATATAAACCTAAGCTTCTGACTTATATAGAAATCAAAATAGAATAAAACCTAAAAATAAAAACCTATGATAAGTCTTGAGGATGGAAATGTCTTTTTGGCAAACTTCAATCACGTGCTGCACATGCTACTTCTACGAGACAGCTTGACCAGTCTTCAGTAAAATTGTCATAACTTCTGATTGCTTCAATGGATTGACCTCAAATCACTTTCATATGAAAGCTAACTCATGTGGCCAGTTTGAGTTAAAATATTAGTCCATTACATTCAGAGAAACATCTCCAAATGTTGATTAACTTCAGGCTCTTCTGCTGAACTCTGCTTCTGCATTCATCAAATTGTATCCACTTTGTGCATAAAACCACTTTTTTCTCCGAACGTCTAAAATACGTGGAATCATGAAAATATATAAAAAACATAGAAACACTCGAATGATGACAAATAGAAAGTATAAATACTCACTAAAAAGTATCAAAATCGAGTGATATCAACATGATAGCAGCCCACTTGCGATACTAGATGAGAATTTGACCCGAGTATAATAACGGTAGTAACTTTCTCCGCACGCCGTAAAGAAACAGAAGAAATACGGAAAAATAATATTTCCACAGAAGAATAAACTCGAAAAGGAAGATTTCTGCGGAAGAATTAGAGGCAAAAAAGGAAAACGGACCAGCCATGGAGTCTATATAAGAGAGATGAGGAGGAAGAGCAGAGACACATTCAATTCTCTATACAAAAATTACTCTGGGATTTAAGGTTATTTTTCCATTATTAGCGAGTTTTGACTCATTAGGTTTATTGGTCTCCATTATCAGATCTAGGATACTCGTCAACAGTTCTTGCAGCTGAGACTATCATCTGATTATAACACGCTTATACGGTTCAGAATAAGAAACCCTTTTGCTATCTTCGTACTGTTTATCTTGTATTTTATTTGTTATTTCTTGCGTTCTGATCTCATACTCGTTTGGCTCACATAGATTTGCGACCTCTAGAAAAATTGAGTTTACTGGATTTTTCTTAACTAACGAAAATTGACAGTGTGATTTTGGTTCCCACATTTTGATGCTAGAAAGAGGGGGACACACGATTTCTTTCACATCAAAAAAGAAGATCGAACATGGCTACTGAAATCAAAACGACCAACCAGCTTATGACGGTGCCCCACCAAACAAAAAACGTCGATTACACTCCACCGAACGTTACCGCAGTCAACCCCGAAGCAAACACTGCAGCGTTCGAGGAGGTTAAGAAGATGTTCTCGACTCCCGAAAAGAAGTCAGAAGAACAAGATAAGCTAACGATTTCTCTCACAAAATAGGTCAAAACCCTAACCGCAAGAACCAAAGACATCTTCCCATGCTAAACTACCAAGCTCCGGAGAAGAAGACTCGATTTCGCAAATTCATTCGACAAGACAAAAAACACCCAAAGGGAACTTTGGAACAAAATGCTAGCAAAACTACTCATGACACAACGTTAAAAAACGTTAACAACCTTCCGCCTTCCGATGTAGAAACGGAAGAGAACAAAGTCGAGCGAGTTAGCTTGGAATCCAGCAAACAGTCTGATTCTTTGGATGAAGACGCGGGTGTCCACCCAAGGAGAAGAAAAGACCAGACTCGAAAAGATCCTCAGTTCGAGAAACCCATGACATAAGAGGAAGAAAACACCTTCTAGGTAAAACAAGAGAAATTGACTGAGGAGCAGGCTTAGATCATCCCTGGTACATACCGACGGCCTCCGAGGGCCATTAACGATGATCTCGATGAAATTTGCGATCTATGCGACTACATCACAAACCGTTGTAGAAGTCCAATCAGTAAAATCATAAACTCACTATGCTATTAATGCGGCACCAGAGAACGACCGACTCCTTGAAGAGGCTAAGAAAACCCCTTTTACGGCGCGTATAACTAAGCCACGAATCTCTGACCCTAGAAAAATTAAAATCACCTACAAACCTTTTGGATCGCGATGAAAAGATCCAAACTGAAAGAGGACAAAAAGATGCAGACTTCTGTCTCCTTTTTGCCGAACAACTCCAGGGAGCAGTGTTTGAATGGTTCTCCCGAATTTAACGTAATTCCATCAGAAACTTCCGACACCTCTCTTCAGAGTTCCTCAAACAGCAGTCCATGTTTATGGACATGGGAAACTTTCGACGTCGACTTATGGAGTTTGTCCTAAAGGGATGTTGAACTCTCTGAGACTTCATGAAATTATTCAAGATAATGATGTTGAAAGTAAGCAAAATCAGCGATAAGGTAGTTGTGGATGCGATTCGGAAAACCCTCTGGTATAAGTAGAAATTCAGAAAGTGGATATCCCTTGAAAAACCCCAAACGATTCAGGATGCTCTTGAAAAGGCTACATACTTTATCATAATCTAAGAGAGATGAAAGTTGTTTCGAAAAATTATAAGCCAACAAAGGCATCTACAAAAGACGCTCCTTCCGAGCAGAAGTCGTAAAAAAACGCTCGTAACGACAAGTATGTCTATCACGAGGTTGAAGACCTTCAAGATGTGCATAACTATGCGATAAATCCGTCGTCCGAAGAGGGGAGGACATCAGGTAATACCTGGACTCAGAACGTTTCTTACAACGAAACCAAACAAAGGTTCACTCCACGGCGAACTGTAAAGTTCTCAGAGCTAGCTAACGACAAGACTACTCGCAGGGGAAATGTCGGAAGTGTCCAACATAAAATATCTCATTAGAGAACCTGATCGACTACCTAGGTCGGATCAAGCACCACAAGGCAGCAACGCGTCTCAGGGTACTCAAACAAAGGGAAAATGAGGGAGAGGTTTCAGAGGTCGCCAAGTAAACATGATTATTGGAGGATTGCAATATTTGCGGGATAACATCTCTGTAGTAAAAAAGGTATCACCGCAAAGTTGAATGGAGCGCCAATTGGCCTACTCACCTACTCTTCACGTCCTCTGATTGGCCGAATAATACAATTACCTTCAACGAAAGTGAAGTTGTTGGAATCGACACACCACACAGCGACCCCCTTGCAAGAATTCTTAACAACACAGGAAGTACCGTAAATGTAATATTCTGCGATATGCTTAACAGGTTGGGAATCAATTTATCCAAAGTCACGCCCAAGCCAAAACTGCTCACTTGCTTCTTTTGCAAGATTAATACAAGTCCTAGTCGTGGCCAATGAGACCACGAAAAGTGTCAGTTTCGCGATAGTCGACAATCCTGCCATCTAAAAAGTGTTCATGGGGACGTCTTGGATAAAATCCATGAAAGCAGTCCTATCGACTTACCACTTGGGAACCAAATTCCCGACTCCCTACAGAATATCCATAATTTGGGGATGTAAAAAAACCATGACTTTGCTTCCTAGTCGAGCATATAATTTGATAGGCGGACCCAAACGACAGAAGATAACTCAACCACTGGCCAAAAACGCTTTGAAAAAAGCTGAAAACACTTCGGAAAAACACAAACTAGATTTGCCTATTCAAAAAACGGCTCAATCCAAGGAAGGCAATCAAACTTCCGACCCCAACATCCGGAAAAAATGGCGTAGCTAACACCACAAAATTTTTTTGACCCAACTGTAGCCACCACAGCAAAAACGGACGATGCAACATCGCTAAGCAAGTAAACCACTCACAGCAACAAACTGAACTACGAGACGGCTTGATCCCTGGAAATGGCACGTAGGCAACTTTTCATAGTAAAACCATTGCAATCCCCCTCTCGAAAAAGTGTGGGGGGGGGGGGGANGATACATATACGTATACTCCCATATTTTAAAATATCCGTATCATAAACTCGATATTTTTTGAAACTTTTCGGCAATAAGGAAAACGCGTTTCTACTTAGAAAATTTTGCTATTCGCTATTGTCATAAACACATTTGACACCTTACCGCTAAGCATAGAAATCCATGATTCACTTAAAAACCCATATGTAAAAAATAACTCGAACCACTCATGTGTGACATTTTATGTAACAGCTTTCGTAAAGTCAAACTCGAAAAAAATTTACATAATAACTTTCGTAGAACTAAACTCGACGACATTTTACAAAATAACTTTTGTAAAATTAAACTCGACTACATTTTACGAAAAAAACTTTCGTAAAATTAAACTCGAAAACTTTTTACGAAATAACTTTTATAGAAAATAACTCGACGAAATTTCACAAAAGCAGGTTTCATAAAATTAAACTTGAAAATATTTTACCAAACAACTTTCATAAAATTAAACTCGACAATTGAGTTGTTTCTCAAATTGGCGAATCTCGTTTGTCTCTTTCCGGAGCTTTTTCAGCTTTTTCTGAAGCGTTTTCAGCTAGTGGCTTAGTTTTCTTCCCCTGTTTGGGTCCGACCGTAGGTATTGTTGCGGCCCGTCGGAGTTTATGCTTGGCTAGGAAGTAGAGTAGTGACTGTTTTTGACATCCCCATATTGTGGATATTCCGTACGGAGTCAAGAATTTGATTTTCAAGTGGTAAGTCGATAGGAACGCTTTCTTGGAATTTTTCCAAGGCGTTCCCATGATCACATTATATATGGAAGGATGGTCTACTACCGCGAAATTGAAATTTTTTGTGATCTCTTTCGCTACAACTGGGAGTTGAACTGATCTGAAAGTCATGGTTGTCATGCCGGAGAAGCCAGTAAGCGATTTTGGCATGGGTGTGACTTCATATAAATTGATTCCCATCATGTAAGTGTATCCGAAAGATTACGTTATATGGTACTTCCTATATCGATGAGGATTCTTGAAACTTTGAGGTCTCTTATGACGAGATCAATTACGATGCGGTTGCTGTGTGTGTGGGTGATAGATTATGACAACTTCACTTTCCTAAAAAGGAATAGTCTTATTCAGCGAATCGGAGGACGTGAAGATAGTGAGCAGGCCAGTTGGTACTCGATTCAGCTTTGCAGTGATATGCTTTTATCGCAAAGACATTGTCCTGACACTATTCTGGTCCTCCATTAATCATGTTTACTCGGCAACGATTGACGTTCCTTTATCCTCCGATCCTCTTCTGTGTATTCCTTCTGGTCGAGTACCCTGAGGTGCATTGCCGCTTGGTGTCGCTTGATCGGACCTAGGCAGTCGATCTGTTTCTCTGATAAGATCTTTTATGCTGGACAATTCTGACATTTCCCCTGCGAGTAGTTTTTCAGTTAGCTTCGCTTTGAGAACTGTGCAGTTCACCGTGGAGTGACCCTTTGTTTGGTGCAACTCGAAAAACATGTTTTGTCATAAGAGATGTTCCGAGTCCATGTATTACCTAATGTCCATCTTTGCTAGGACGAAAATTTTATAGTTATGCACGTCTTGAAGGTCCTCTCCCTCGTGATGGACATACTTTTCGTTATGAGGGTTTTTATTTTTTGACTTTTGCTTGGAAGGAGAATTTTTAGCAGATGTTTTTGCGATAGTGCTTTCATAGCTTTCATATCCTGAAGCGTACGCAATATTTTGAGCGCTATTCATTTTCTGAATTTCGATTCCAGATGGTTTTTTGGAGCACGTCCACGGCTACCTATCGCTAATTCTGCTGACTCTCTACATCACGATCTTGAATTGTTTTATGAAATTTCGGAGAGATTTTTCTTCCCTTTGGTACAAAATCCATAGCTCAACGTCAAAAGTTTCCCTATCCGTAAACATGGAGTACTGTTTGACAAAATTCCTAAGAAAGATGTCGGAATTTTCTGATGGAGTTACCTTTAAGTCGGGAGAACTATTTGAGCGCCGATCCTTAGAGGTGCGTGCATCTTTTTCACTCTCTTTAAGTTTGGATCTTTCCATCGCGATCTGAAAGGTTTGTACGTGAGCTTCTGATCGGTGGGTCCATCATACGTGGGTATTTTAATTTTCGCAGGGTCAGAGATTCTTGCTTTAGTTATATGTGCCATAAATGGGGTTTTCTGAGCTTCCTTGAGGAGTCAGTCGATCTCTGGTGCTCCGCTGGTAGTGTGGTGAATTTGAGATTTTACTGCTTGGGCTTCCGCAGCAGTTTTTGCGATGTAGTCGCAAAGATCATGAATTTCATCTAGATCATCTTTAATGACCAGGGGAGTCTGTCAGCGCTTACCATGGATGATTTGAGCCTAGTTCTCAACTAGTTTCTCTTGTTATATCCAAAAAATTTTATCTTCCTGTTTTGTCATGGGTTTGTCGAACTGAGGATCTTTTCGAGTCAAACAGTCTTTTCTTCTCCTTGGGTACACATCCGCGTCTTCATCCAAATGATAAGACTGTTCGCTAGATTCCAAGTTAACCCGCTCGGCTTTGTTCTCTTCCATTTTTTCATCGCAAGGCAGAAGGTTGTTAATGTTTTTCAATGTTTCGTCAGCATTAGTTTCTTCAGGACAATCTTCTGATGGTCCCTTGCACGTTTTGAGTCCTGTCGAATGGAGTTGGGAAATCGAGACTTCTTCCGTGGTGCTTGGTAGTTTCGCGTGGGAAGATGGTTCTGGTTCTCTCAGTTAGGGTTTTGACCTCTTTTGTGAGAGAACTCGTTAGCTTATCTTGTTCCTCCGACTTCTTTTTGAGAGTCGAGAACATTTTCTTAATCTCCTCGAACGCTACAGTGTTTGCCTCAGCACTGACTGCAGTAACGTTCTTTGGTGTAGTGCTATACGTTATCGTTCGATGGGGCACTATCAGGAGTTGATTGGTCATTTTGATTTTCAGTGGCCATGTATGATCTTGTTGTTTGACGTGAAAGAAATTGCATGTTTCCCTCGTTGTAGCGCCAAACTATGGGAACCAATATTTGTACTGTTGATTTCTGTTAGTTAAGGAGAAATCGAGTAAACTCAACTTTCCCAGAGGACCCGATTTTCCGTGAGCCAAACGAGTATGATATCAGAATGTAAGAAATAATAATAAAGATACGAAATAAAAAGTAAGAAGATGGAGAAAGGGTTTCTTTTTATAAATCGTATGAGCGTGTTATAGTAAGATGATAGTCTTGGCCGCAAGAGCTGTTGGCGAGTAACCTAGATCTAAAAACGGAGATTGATAAACCTTATTTGAGTCGTAGCTCACTAAGAATGGAAAAATAACGTAAAACCCTAAGTATTTTGGTGTAGAAAATTCAAGGTTGATCCGCCTTTCTTTTCCGTCTTCGATTCTTCCGTGGAAATCTCCCTTTTCGAGTTGATTCTTCTGCAAAAATATTTTTTCTTAGATTTCTTCCATTTATTTACGGCTTACGGAACAAGTTATGACCATCATTGCACTTGGGCCAAATTCTCATATGGAATAGTAAATGGGAAGCTATCGTGTACGATGATACGATATTTTAAGATTGCTATTGGAGAACCGGCCTTTTGTACGATGATACGATATAAACATTGCAACATAATAATATCAACCATATAGATAAGATAACGTTGGTATTTAAGTTACCCGTTATCATTTCATACGTTTAATAAATATAGACGCAGCCATATGATCATTTTGAAGAATGACAACTTTAATCGTATAGTTGTGATAGTCTTTGGTGTTTCGGCTACCGTTATCGTTTTATACGATTAAATCTGATACGAAAATATTTTACGATTCTTTTGCAACTCGTTGGAAACAATCATATGGATAAGATAACTTCGGTGTTTAAGATAACCGAAACCATTTATACGATTAATTTGGTAGTTATACAATAAGAATGAGTTTTATGGTTTTTATCGTAGAATTCTAATGGAAACCCGAAATGATACGAAATGAGAGATGATTTTTTCGAGATGATACGAAGAGCATAAGGTTAAGCTTGAAAATTGTAGATTTGAATGTATGAGGTCCACCTCGCAAATTGGCGAGATGAATGTATGTCATAAACACGTTGAAATTTATCTACTTAAACGTCTATCGTAAACTTGTTGTCTGTGAATGAAAAAATTCAGAATCAGAGTGTTTTTCGGAGATCACGATTATTTAAATATTCTAAGATGTTGATTCCGAGTATCTTGTTTTTGAGCCCGACAAGGACAATTGTACGGTTTAGATTTATTGAATCGAGTGACCATCATTTTAATGACGGCTTTAAGACATTGGTTTAGTCATAGCCGTTTTTGACCCCAACATTCTTCATGGATGTTCTTAAGTGATTTGGGAAGCTCTTGAAATGGTAAATAATGCAACTTCTTGAATTTCTTGAAGAACTGGCAGAACATATTTGTTGGAGTCTTAAGTTTCTCTTGAGGTTTCTCTAGCATTCTCTTAATAATCTCTTCTTCATTGGATTCTTCATGTTCAATAAAAGTGATGAGGTTCTCAATAGAATGGTTGAACTTCTCCCTCAAGCGTTTAGTTCATGATCTTGTCCTTGGTTCTTGCTTAGATGACGTTAGATCAGTTTGGATGTCCTCATCATTTTGATACCAAGCCCTTGGAGATTTTTTCAAACCATAGATTGCCTTCTTTAGCCGAAGGAACTTTTGTTGTGAGATTGAATTTTCCAGGTCTGGTGGTGGGTACATATATACTTCCTCCTCAAGTTCTCTTTGAAGAAAAGCATTTTTAACATTCATATGTCAAAAGTTCCATTCAAGGTTAGTAACCATGGATAAAAGAACTCTTATCGTATGAAGTTTAGCCATTGGTTCAAAGCTGTCTAAGTAGTCTTCTCCATAGGTTTGTGTGAACTCTCCTGCAACCAATCTAGCCTTATGTCTCTTCACTTCACCAGTATTGTTGTATTTTATTGTGGATACCCATTTGGAGCTCACTTCTCTTTTCCCTTTTGGCATATTTTCTTTAGACCCATTGTGGTTGTTTTCCATCGACTTTAGCTCACTACCTATTGCTTCTCTCCATTCTTTGTGCTCAATGGCTTCTCCATATGATCTTGGAATCCAACCTTGATCTACTTTGTTGAGAAAAAGTTGGTGTTCCAAATGTTGATAACTTATGTAATATGTTCGTTGAATCGGATGAGCAATAGCCTTGTTACTGTAATACACTCTTGTATTAATCCAATTAGAAGGTAGCTTTCTTATCCTTTTTGATCTTCTTAGAACAGGAGCTACCTCTTTTTGTTTGCCATTTTATGATTCTTCTTCATCATCTTGTTGAATGGATTATTTTTCTTGACCATGATCCAAAGCATCTTGAGTTTGAGTATTGATGCTCTCAACTTGATTTTCCCCCTCATGGTCATGAGGAGGAATCCCTTCTTTATGTGAATTTTTGTCTTGGAAACATTCCACCATTTATCTTTTTGAGGTGGTGGTGATCTATCTTGATTTTCCGAAAGGCTTGAGGATGGGTTTTACCCATTCATATTAAGTCTTACGCTTTCAAGTATATTTCTGAGGTTTGTGGAAAAGTCATAACAAGATGTTGATATGTGTTTCAACCCTTCCCAATCCTTGCAATCATAGTATCCTTCGTGCTCTATAAACCAAACATTTTTTGATCTAAGACCCTTTTTGTTTCCGGATTATAGCGTTTATACCCTTTTTGAGTAGACGAATATCCAATGAACATTTCTTTCACACTTTTGACATCTAGTTTAGTCTGTTGTTCTCGTAAAATGAGGACAAACAAATCACACCCAAAAACTTTTTGATGATTAGTAGTGGGTTTTGATTTGTTAAGTACCTCATAGGGTGAATTATCCTCTAAGATTATTGTAGGTGTCCTGTTGATTAAGTAACTGCCATTACCACCACATCTGCCCAATACTATTTAGGCACATTTCTATGGAACATCATAGACCTCAACACTTACATCAAGTGCCTATTTTTCCTCTCAGCCACACCATTTTGTTGTGGGGTGTAAGGATGGCTCGTTTGGTGGAGTATTCCATGAGATGGTAAGTGGTATTTGAAGGTATTACTTGTATATTTCATACCATTATCTGATCCAAAAATTTTAATCTTGGCATTAAATGTGTTAGTCACATAAGATTGGAAGTTTTTAAACGCATCTAACCCTCTATCTTTTGATGGCATTAATGTTATCCAAGTGTATTTTGATTTCTCATCAGTTAATGTGACAAAGTATTTTAAGTTGTTCCTAGATATGCAAGGTGATGTCCATACATCCAAATGTATTAGATAAAATAACTTTCATACATAGTGGATGACTTGGGAAACATGGATTACAATGTTTACCAAGAATACATGCCTAACAATCATCACTTAAAACTTAAACTTGGTAACATTTATCATAAAGCCCTCGAATGAGGATGAACTAATCTAGCATGTTACATAGCAATTGATTCATAGATAATATTGGAATAAAAAGCATTAACTAAAATATAATTTTGATTTGGCTTGAGACTTTCTAGAAGATACAAACCCTCCTTTGTTCCTGCCTTAGCGAGGACTCCCTTGGTTTCAATATCCTGAAATACGACTTTATTAGGTAAAAAAAACTTCACAGTTAAGATAATTTGTTATCTATTTGATAGATAGCAATTTAGATATAAAAGGTGACATATAAAAGTCTTTTGATTCTCTATCAAATAACCTAAGATTACCAATTCCTTTAATAGGCATCCTATCATCATTTTCAATCACAACATGACCTAGGGTTGGTTCTACATTGTCAATCAAGTTTAGATTACTAATCATATGGTGGCTAGCACCCGAATCTACAATTAGGGATTTTACCATATCCTTTCCAAATAATGAATTACCAAACTTCTTACCTTTCATACCTGACTTTATGGCCTCCTTGAGAGCCTTGATGAGTGCATCCAAGTCGGCTCCTCACATAGTCCTGTAGGACCTCTTCTTTGGCCGCTGCTTCCACTTGAGAATTGTACGCGCCCATTTTAAGCGACTTGTGTAAGTCACCTTAGCTTGATCCTCCCATATCCATTGGCTCAGCTTAACCCTCTTGAGCTTGGTTAGCCCTAAGTTGCTTTTGTACTAAGACTTTGATCAACCTCTTTCATTGAACTTATCCGACTTGAGGTGAAGATGGAGTATCCAACACTTGTCTCTGTTCCGGTTATCCTTCTTACAATGTTCACATAAGAGATTTCTCTTCCCATTGCCTTTGTAGACATTTTTTGGCTCGAGAATGTTGTCCTTTGTTGGCTAGAACAAGATCTTTCTTTCCACCAAATAAGGAGAGGCTTCCTTCTCCTTCTTAATTTGGGAACAAACATCTTCAAGGCTTGGTAGTTTATCCGACCTTAAGATATGCTTCACAAGGTTTTTGTAGTTGTTGTTGATGTTGAGAAGTATCCCAAATACCTTATTTTTCTCCCTTCTTTCTTAAAGTGTCGTAGATTCTAGGGTAAATCGTCTCAACATTTCTAATTCATCCCAAAGAGCCCTAAATTTTCCAAAGTAAGCATTAAACTCCATGTCTTCTTGTTTGAGGTCGTTTATTGCTTTCTTCAGCTCAAATACATGACTTATGTTTGAAACATTTTCAAATTGCTTTTGGAGAGTTTCCCAAAGATCCTTGGGAATTTCACAGTAGGAGAACGCCTCTAGGAGGTTCGGCTCAATGGAGTTGTGCATCATTCCAAGGATCATTTGGTCATCTTGAAACCATTTATCTTTTTCGGAGGTGACACTTGCTTGATCATCCTCCTTTTCTTTTTCACCTTCTGTAATAGCCCTCTTAGAGGTGGTTGGGGTTGTATTTGTTACATGGTCCACAATTGTTTTTCCTCCTAAGAAGATTTTGATGAACCTAGACCATAAAATAGTTTCCTACTTGAATATCTTGAAGATGTTCAAGAACATGAGCGAGAGTAGAAAGAAAAGAGAAGATTTTAATATCTTCTTAGTTACAATATTTACAACCATTACAAATAAATAGGAAAACATTAAAAATATCAAAATGGTCAAGAAAACAAAAGAGGAAAGTCTCGGGTGGCACATCCAACGATGATGGACATATCGGCCTTTCGTCGAGCTAGGCTTGTGTTAGACTCAGGCCATGCGCGCGTGTTGTTGATAACAATGCGCGATTATGTCAACATGTGAGCCATCTCTGTATAATGGTCACTTTGTCGTGCTATTTTCTTCTAGAAGCTTCTCCTAAATATCTTAGACTTATTTTAGGTTCAATGGCTCACAAAAAATCAATTCTGGCTCGATTTGGCCTTCTTTGTAATATTGTGCATTATCGGGTGCGCATGGTCCAATAAACCATGTGTGTTTTCTGTGCATGGTCCAATGAACCATGCATGTTTTCTGCGCATGGTCCAATGAACCATGGGTAAGTTGATCTGTCCAAAACCTAATACATGTGCATACACGATAGCTTGTTGCACACACTACGTTGCCTAGTTTCTGTGTCTTGCACTTGCTTGAATCTTGCATGTATCCGATAAGTCTTGACTTGGCTACACATGATCGATCTAAATGGCCCGTCTTAGCCTGTTTGGCCAAGTTTTCACCCGCATGGTCCAATATCCACCCGACATCACTTAAAATGATTTTCCTTGATTTTTTTATCTTTTCTTTTTATTTCTCGATAAACTCACTCCTTATTTGAATACACCACTAGCCTCATATGTTTCAATATCACCACTACTTTTCTTTCCAGCTAAGTCCTAAAAAATTCCCTCGAACTTTGTAATCTCATTTTGTATATTAGCAATTTTTTCGTCTCTAGATAGCAAAAATGCTAGCTTAGTAGAACTATTCCCTCTGCTAAACCATCTTACTCGTCCACGTTTGTCTTTTCCTAAAATCTTGCTCACATCATCTTCCATTATTTGTAAACACCTGATGTAGAGTCCATTTGACTATCAGTTGATTGTATTTGTTCCTGATACAAACATGTATACACAAGAGAACTATTTAAATTTTTCTGATTTGACTACCAAATAACATTAACTACGAAATGATATTCTTGCAATGGTCTCCGAAAATTCAGGCCTCACAGGTCTACCGTCGAAATGAATGTGTCCTGCAATCCATATTTTCTCCTAGTTATCTTACTTGGATCTTAACTCCTTTTTCTATATAGAAACAAACATTATTGATTACCATTTTAATATAACATACATAAATGACTGCTATTATTAGCATATCATAAGCTAATCGAAGCATTCCTTTGTAGTTGGTGGTATGAGGAATCTGATGTCTTCTCATCTCTTTTTATACGTTTCTTCTTTCCTACAATTTAAAATGTGTGTGATTAAATCTATAAGACATGACATATAATTAAGAAAAAACTTGTTAAACATGAAAAATTAACATTAAAATTTGGGGTAGTCTTGTTTATAAGCCAAAACTTCCATATATGAATAGATGGGATGTTGCTGGGTTTTAAATTTATTCTCTCAGCACGAGTGGCAGCATTTCATACTTGTGCCACAATCCTGAACTTCCGAGCCCTCAACAAACAACCCATTTTCTTGAAAATAACATTTTTCTGCCACTCTTCTTGTAGGTCAAACCTATCCTGCATCAAAACATGCTTATAATTTCCTCCCATATAAAAAATACTTATGTATATACCTAATTTTCCTCCAATATTGTGTCTTTTGTCACTATATCAAGTTTTCTCCAATCATCAAGTATTATTGGAACGTGTTCCCTCACAAGAGGACCAAGAAAAGAGGACGATGTCACTTAACCAGGTATAACATGTTCACCAAACTCGGTGAACGACACTGTAACCTTTTCATGAGGATCTTTAGCTACTCTACGCATCTTTATTGGCCCTCTTCTCTTTTTTCTTTCAAAACTTGTCGGATATTTGAATTCATTCAGTAGGAGGAATGTCATTTGTTCCATATTCATCAACATTAGCATTGGTAATTCCTTCGGCTTGTTCCAGATTGACAGCTTCTATTTCATTCCCATTGTTAAATCCATCTTAATCTATATTGACCGATTTCGTTTCATTCTCATTCTCATTATGTCTAGTCAAACCACCTTCTATTTCTTTATGAGAAGATCCTACCAGGCTCTTGTTCCTCACAAACATTTTTCTCAGGAATTACTTCCTAATCATCAACTTCATCTTTGTAAACTTCAGCCTCAACAACATCTTCTGCCCGAATATTATATGGTACATTATCTACTTCAAATGGAACTTTCGGTATAATATCATTATATTTCGAGTAGTAGTTCTTTTCTTAATCCCAAGACTTTTCTTGCACGCCTTTGAAATTCTTACACGTGTGGCATCCAAGCCTAAATTACTTTACTACGAAAAGTATTAGCAACTTGTCTTCTTGTCTTATTCATCTTTGAAACTAATAAATTAACAAAAACCAAAAAGATTGATGTAGAATTTAATGAATTCTATTCTATTTCAAAATAGTTTGAAAAAATCAAAATCAAAATGATGAAGCGATTATATGAACAAGAATTGATTGAATGAGTGAAAAACCTTCTTTATTGAACAATGAAACTTCTAATTGATTGGAGCAAAAATGCAAGAAGATGGACGCGTAGTTTAGGATTATCAAATAGAAAACAAAGAGAGAGAGAGAGAAATCATTAACAATTTTGACAAACAATATTTTCTTAGATGTAAGATAGCGGTAAGTATTATATCTACAATGTAACTCGCTGAGAATTACCAAATTTACGCGGATAAAATTTTTATCTTCACTTTAAAACAAACATAGCGTTTAAAAAGTAGAAACCCTAAGCAAAATTGTTTTTATCCGTATACAACACACATGTTATAAACACTATTTTCAAATGCTATTAATACTCACATTTCATGCAGTGAAAGTTTCCAATATTTTTCAGTTTTTATTATTATTTATATTCTTGCATTGATGGAAAATTCACTTGAAATATATTGATGATGTTGTTTTAATTAGAGAGATTATAGGGTATATATTTGTAATTTTTCAAAGTTTTATTTTCATGATGACTTTATTGTTAGATTTTTGAAGACAAAGATGATTTAAAAAATAATAGACTTTAAGTAGCTTAGTAACCTGAATGGGAGAATAAACATAGTAACCAAATATTATTATATGAGTAACTAGAATGAGAGGATAAACTTAGTAACCAAAATGGAAGAATAAGCTTAGTAACCAGAATATGAGAGTGAAATTCGAAATTGAGAGTGAGAGAAGAGAGAGAGAGATTAACTCTCCTTAATCTTTTTTAGACGTTTACAAGAGTTTATATAAGCAATAATAAATCCTTGCATGCCTTGCATGGCTTAGTAAACATAAAAAAGCAAAAGCATAAAGTAAAAGCATAATTAATGACTAAAAACACTGCTTCTCTTTATGCACGTTCCTCTTGACTCGTACCTCCAATTTTGGTGATCATATCTCTGTTGAAAATATAATTTCAATGCCCATAAGTTTCTTGAAGAACGCAAGCCCAAATTCGTACCGCGAATACTTGTAAACTTCAAATCTTTGAATGACAGTTATTCTGGCTTAGATTAACTTGATTCATTGATCTTCATTGTGCAATAATGTGTATATCTTGGCTTGATTATGCACCTTTTATCACAATAAGATCATCATCTCAATACTCCCCCTCAAGCTTAGCTGACTACGAATAGCTTAAGTTTGAACCAAGAAGATCTACCTCATTAAAAATCTTAGTGATGACACCACATGCGACAAAACTTCACTAAGGGAAAAAGAGTATAGATCCTCACAGTTAGAGGATTCTTCAAAAATGTCATATGTTGTTTTTGAACTTGACACTTTCCCTTAGCTTCATTAGTGAGTCTTCTTGTTAAATCTTCAAATGATATACAAGACTCCTTCAATTAAAACACAAATTCTTGAGTTATAACCCGAACTAAAAAAATTGGCATATTCTACCTTTGCAAACATCTAAGTTGAAATGATGATAACTTCTTGACCATAAAACCTGTAGATATGAATACACCTTCTGTAGACTCCTTATTGAGTCTAGTTTCCAGAAATATTTGATTCTAAATTTGATTCTTATTGGTCCGAAAATAATCTTTAAAACACTTAACATATGTCTGAGACAGTTTTCTAATGCCTTCTCCGGATTCGCGTGAATCCACTTGGAGATTTTTCCTTATTGAGTATAGGGTCCAGAAAGTGCCTTGGTATGCACTTATATCGATTCTATCCATTTCATAAAAGAAACATTCACATGAAATGCATTGCATGATCCTTCAAAGAACAACAGCCTCTTGGGCTACCAAATTTCTAAGTCTAAGTCTCCTTCTAAGGCTCTTTTAAGCTGTTAAGCTTTAAAAATTTCCAAATAATATTGGATCTTCTTTGAAGTCTCTTCCTGATGCTTTTCACACTTTCTTTGGGGTTCCTCATGAACCTTCTTCTTGGTCATCCATTTACCATCTTGATGAAACTTGGCCGAAATAGACTTGGTTGGATTTGTTGATTTTCTTGGCCATGGGAATAGGAATGGCCTCAAGTCTACCATTGGTTTTGAACATGACAGGATGAGAATATGGGAAGACCTATGGGATAATTGCACTTTAGGCTTTATAAGCCTTTATCTTTAGTTGGTTATCTTTCATGAATCTGAACCCTTCCAAGGTTGACTCCAAATGATTTCAAACTCCATTAAGTTGAATCTGATTAATGGTTTATTGAACCATTCTTCTTTGGTTCCACGAGTCTTCTTCTTTGAATTTTGGCTTCTTTGAGGCTTCTTGGAATTTCTTGAAATTGATTTTGGCTTCATGAGCCACCATGAATCCAAACCCTTCTAGAGTTGATTCCAAATTATTCCAAACTCCTTTGAGTTGAATCTTATTTTTCTTTGAATAATGGCTATGTGAGTCTTCTTAAGCCTTCAAAGACATTGAAACTGATATGTCTCCTTTGAGTCTGTTGGTTCTTCTCGAACCATCATGAGCTTCACTTCGTGAGCCTGCCTTACTCTTCCAGTTCCTTTATTTTACACATTCTTTGATCCAATGACCCTATCACAACTGAAGTTCAACACCTTGAACATGCTTTTATTTGTATGTTCCCCCCTCATGGTCAAGATGGGGAGATGTTGACATTTATATACAACATCAAAGACAAGAATCAGTCCAACAAGGCCAATATGTTAAATAAATTAAGGTAGACTTGGATTTAAATGATTAGAAATCCTAATTCATTTCACCCTAAGCACTTAGAATAGATTTTGCAATAAGCATAATATAAAGTCATTAAACATTCAAGAACAATGCGCATCATTCATTCCTTCTAATAGTGAATTAGTTTAGTGAAAGACATATCACAAAGAGGTTAAATTCATTTAAAACTTAAACAACTTAATCCATTCATATAAATTCTTTTTACCACTTCTTTGCAGTATGAGAATGCACATAAAACAATCCAGTAGCTTAGCTACTCATATTCAGCATCTAAACCATGGCACATATTATTTCACTTTAACAATCTTTCACGAGATAAGATGATAAAACCGAAACATAATCTAGGTTTTAAAACATAATTCACTTGCATATACATTCCATACACTTTGCTTTACCACATCAAATAGTTCACATTAAAAACTAGGAGCGTAATCATGAAAAGCATGCTCATTCATGATATCTAATCATCTAAATGATTTAAACATTCTAAGAACTTTCAAGATAAGGATAATCAAACAAGTGAGACTGAGTTTTAGAGATGGCCATTAGCCCTTGCAAGAGATTACGCCCTTGGCCTTTGGTGAGATTTTGATGAACTCTGCGTCACTTTATGGTTTGTACCTACAAGTGAGCAATCATTAGTAGTCTCTTTTAATAACTTTCAAGAGAATAAGTGGATCATCCTGGATTAACATGATTCACTTCCAATTTTAGAATTGTGGGGACTCTTGGATTCATTATGGATCATGTCCAAGGTTCACTTCCTATCATACAAAATGTTTTATGGATCAATCAAGGTTTGAAGGATTAAACTACTATGAGTTCTTTCAAACCAAGGCTCACACCTTAAAAAAAATATTTGAAAACGTTTGTTTTAACACTTTTGAAAAATTATTTGAAATTTAAGTGTTGGATACATCAAAGTCCAAAGGAATTAATCCTTTTTTAACTTTGGTTCACACATTTTGATTTAAGAAATATTTTAAAATCCATTTTTGACTTGAGAAATATTTTTGAAGGTATACATTGGATGCCTTTTAAGCAAAACACAAAACAAAATGTATCAAGTGTTCCTTTGACTTGAAACAGCAACATTAGGACTTAGATACTAAAATCTATAAAAATTAGTAAATTTTCCCATGTTATATAATAACAACCACTTAATAACCAAGGTTAAGATTCTCCTTTTTTCATAAGAACATGAGATGAACCAAGATGATCAGTGAACTTAAATTAAAAATCAGAATACATTCTCACAATGATAAAGTGGATAGCTCAATATGAAGAATGATTCTTTTGACACAAAAAAAAACAGGGGCTTAAGGAGGTTCAAGACAACTTAAGAGGGATTTGAAGTCCATTAAATCATTGAAAACCTTTTTGAAACACTTCTTGAACCTCTTAACAAGCCATAAAAAGAAGCGTAAGTTTCAAAATCTTTTGAAAAACGTTTTAAAATAGCACCCAAAAACATATATGGCTTAAAGTTTTAATTTGGTTACTTTAAGTGGGTTTTAGAAAATAAATCTCTTACTCTAGCTTCTTCCAACCAAGCTCTTCCTTGTCATAAAACTAAACAAAATAGAAGCAAAAGCCTCTCAAAAACATTTTGAAATACAAACAGAAACAAATACTGTAAAAATAGATTTTAACCGATTAAAACACTTGAAAAACACTTTGAAAGATGAAACTGAACCAAATAAGTAAAAACATTGCGGAAATATAAGAATTATGAGCTTATTTCTTTGATACCATGTTAGATTTTGAAGAATAAAGATGATGTAAACAAAAATAGAATTTAAGTAACTTAGTAACCAGAATGGGAGAATAAACTTAGTAACCAAAATATAGTATATGAGTAACGAGATTGAGATAATAAAGTTAGTAACTAGAATGAAGTATATGAGTAACCAGAAAGGAAGAGTAAGCTTAATAACCAAAATGTGAGAATGAAATTTGAAACTGAGAGTGAGAGAAGAAATAGAGATTAACTCTCCTGAATCTTTCTTAGAGGTTTACAAGAGTATAAATAAGCAAGAATAGACTCTTTGCATGGCTTATTAAATATCAAAATTAAAGGTAAAAGTAAAAGCATAATTAATGACTAAAAACACTCATTCTCTCTATGCACATATCTCCTTACTCATAACTCTATTTTTGGGGATATTATGTCCGTTCGAAAGATAATTTCAAGGCCCACAAGTTTGTTGAAGAACACAAGCCCAATTTCCACAGAAAATACTTGTAAACTTCTAATCTTTGAATAAAATTTATTTTGGCCGAAATTAACTTGAATTATTAATCTTCATTACTCAATAATGTGTATATTTTGGCTTAATTATGCACCTATGATCACAATAAGATCACATCTCAATTTTTATGTGTTGAAAACTTCACCCCAAATTTTTTCCTTGTGATTTCAAGAGGGAGATGGATAAATAAACATTTGAAGGATAAATAAATATTTCAAGAGGCTGATGTACTCTTGAGACTGCTAAACTCCTGGTACCCTTTACTATAGCCTAAGGACTCGCAATCAAGAAGAATAGCATGGCTGGAGAGGATGGAGAACCTTCCAACGGGTGGAGAAAAAGGGGTTGTGAAAATCAGTAGCTAAGGTGATGCTTGAAATGTGATAGATGATGGTGTGGATGATGTGGGAACGAATAAATGCAGTAGCATGGTGTGGCTTGCCATGTATATGCCCATTATACTCTTGCAAAATGTAATAGATATTGGCTTGGAAGCAGAGTTTGAATAGAGTGGAGTCCATTAAAGAATGAGCTTGACTTCGAAAGGAAAATAGGACGGAGTCCCAGCTCAGCGAAAGTCTTCTAATGAGAAGGGCCGATGTGATATTCGACCAAATCGTGAACATGTAAGGACATACAAAGAGGATATGATAGCGTGTTTCATCCGGCTCACGACAAAGTACACATGCCTAGTAGAGGCGGCCAATACGCATCATATTCCCTATTGTTAACTTATCAAGACTAGCGCACCAAGAGACAAAAGCTAAACGAGGGAAGGCTTGTGCGAACAATACTAAAGAAAACAAATTTAGTTTATGGTGAGAGGTACGTATCCGATTTCAAGTGTGTAATGACAAGAAGGCATGCTTATATAAGTCCACACCATTCTTCCACATTATCAAGTCATTACCTGTAAGCGGGGTTGAAAGAGGAAAGGTTGTGATATGAGTAGAAAAGGTGCAAAGGTCCCTTGCTCTAGGGTGACAGATAACCAACGGAAAGGAGATTTCGCGTCGGCAAAACTAGATTGGAGAGGAACACCAAACTCCCATGGGCCCGATGCACCAACTAGGGCGAGTAAAGGATCTAATAGGGCCCCATTGGTGAACCAAAAGGACGTATCCTTACCATCACCAATAGTTTTCTTGACGAGATTTACTACTAAGGGAGCTTGACCAATTTCCACCACATCTATGATCCTTTTGTACCACTCTTGACATCCAAAAATGTTGAGGAGTGGAGTAAGTATTTACGAGTCCAAGCAACTCAGTAGGAACTAGAGTTGGAGATCAAGTGCCAGATTAAGACAAAAGACAAGACTACAAATGAGTCTTCTAGATTGCAAATCCCAAGGCCTCCTTCGTTCTTAGGCTGGCAAAAATCTTCCCAAGCAATTTTGGCGTGAGTTTGCATTAAAGGTGAACCCAACCGCATAAAATTATGGCATAGCTGAATAGCATGAAGAAATTTCATGGGCTGCCAGTAGGTTGATTTCCAGAAGTTGAGATTACTAAAAATAACAGATTTCATAAGTTGGAGAAGACCTGCAAAAGATATAAATTTTTTTTCCTAGGAGTTCATATAAGAGCGTATCCGATCAAGTAGTTTCTTGTAGTCTAGGCAAGACATAGATTTTGTGGTCAATGGGAGCCCAAGATATCAAATAAGAAGGGATTCGGTACTGTAGATTTGGCGATAGTTGTGGAAAGACACAAGGAGGGGAAGGCTCCAATGAACCTTGAGATCAAAAATTTTCCCAAAGGTGTGCCCTGCCTGGTAGATGCTGGTGATTGAAATGGGGTTCCATCCATAAAGATAATAATATGATCCACATATCAAAGATTAGTCAAACTGATCCTACGACATCTCGGATGGTAATAAAATTGACCTGATGATGCAGTTACGTTCAAAATCTTGGACAAGACGGTAGGGATAAGTACGTATAGAGAGGGGGAGAGAGCACAACCTTTGCGGATACTCTGAGTACACTTAACTAACTGGATGGTTCTCATTTACAAAAATAGAGAAAATGGCAGTCGAAAGGCATAGGTGTATCCAATGTTTGAAGCATTATGGGAACTTCATTACCTGCAAAACCAAAATAATAAATTTCTAGTGTACAATATTGAAAGCTTTGGTGATATCCAATTAAAGAGCTCACCATAGACTGATGGTTGGCTTGTCATAATCTTTGACTAGATCTGTAGCTTGCATCCCATTTTCAGGTAGGCGATAACCCTTGATAAATAATGGTTGGTTCAGTTATATAAGGTTTAGTACGCTCATCTTTAAGCGGTTGGCTAAGAGCTTCGAGATCACTTGTACATGATATTGCAACATGATATCGAATTATTATCCTTTATCTTCTAAGGTCATCACCTTTCGAGGTGAGAGCTATTAGAGTTGCATTTACTACATGAGGAAGAAAATCAAAGGTAAAGAACGATTGAATCGCGACAGTGAAGTCATCACCAATAATGAGCCAAGCCGCTTTGTATAATTCAACCTGGTAATTGTCTGGGCTTGGAGCCTTGTTCTAAAGCATAGAAAATAGAGTGGCTTAAAGAAGACCAAGACCAAGGTAGGGATGTCCAAGATCACGAAGACCAAGACTGTGAAGCCAAAGATTGTGCAACTGATGATAAGGGCCGAGAATGATGTAGCTGAATCATCCTATTCCATCATCGGCTTTGAAGAAGGCAACGAGTCTAGCCATTCAGATACTTGAAGAAGTCCTGGAATTATGCCCTTTATAATATTATTTTATCAGTGATTTGTAATGTGATGCGACTTTAGCAGGGGAGAAAGTTCGGTTAAGAGCTTGGAGTAAGGAGGATCTTCTTAGGAGCTTAGGATTCTGGGGGAGTAGATTTTTTTATATTTCTTACTTTGTTGTAACTCAGAATTGTAGTTTTTTTCTTTTCCAAACCCTAAAAATCGGGTGTTTGAATTTTAGGAACTTGTTAATACATTTTGTCTGGTTTTGTCTACTTCTGTTTGTTCAATAAGATGTATTTTCGGAAAATATGCGTTTATGTTTTTTGTTGTGTTAAGTTTCAAGAAACCGACGAGTGCTTGAGTATGACATCATGTTAAAAAGGGGAGATTGAAAGTCCAAAATCTGGATCAGGTTATCCAGGGAGCTGAATTGATTCAGAAGGCTATATGGACTCAGAAGCTTGAAGGAATTCAGAGACCTGAATGGAGCAGCTACGACTTTGGAAGTTAAGGAATCAACTGGGCGTGGATTAATGAAGAACATATCGAGATGATATTCTCAACAAAGAGATTCTGCCTAGAAGATATTTGACTAAGAAAATCTCGAAAGATGAACTTGTGGGGTTTTAGGGTTTTAGGATGGTTGTATAAAGAGGGATCTAAGTGTTTTCATAAATTCTAACACTTATATATAAACTTGTAGAGTTTTACGTTTTAGCTTTCAAAAATCAGAAGGCCAATTGGTAAGTGTCCTTACTTCTTCTTGAGTGAGATACGAGTGAGCATAGACTAGAAAGAGATGAATACTTTGATTTAGGTTACAATCTAAAAGGTACTTTAAGATTGTCTAATTCCTTTTGAGTTGAATATTTGTAAAAAGATTACTTTATAAAGTTTAATAAAGTTGTTTTGTTTGGTGTTATTCAAACGATTGAAAGTCTGGTGTTATTTATACTCTAACACTTCTAACTAGTGACTTTGAACACTATTTGAAGTTCCTCAACCACCAAAATCTCTTGGTTTGTAAAAATCAAAATTGCTGGCACGATAATCAAGCCATTAATTCAATCCACAAAAACCTAATAAAACAGTTTTCACCAATCACCAGTTGAAACCTACATTAAGAAGCAAAAGGAAGAGATTAATTAAGAACATAACAATGGTGAATGAGGTTTGGAGAGAGAATGTATAATCACAGGAGAGGAGAAAGAGTCACTAAAATTTGAAATGACATCACATGGTTTGTTTTAAGACTATCAGTGACACTTTTTAAAAGTTACAACAACACTTTTGGCTTGATATGCACTCATTTTATTTTTTATAGTTGTCCTTATATTAGTTACTTACAAAATAACAAGGCTTTAATCAGTGTGAAAAGTCTCGTTCTTCCCAGTAATATCTGGGCAATTGACGAACTTTATGCAGATGAAACCTCGCATGAGGCCAGGGGAGTCTTCTAGAAAGATAAAGAGAAACTAAATGAATAGTCAGTTACGGCTATTTAATACTTCCTCTGTTTTTTAATTTTAGATTTTTTAGGATTTTCACACATATTAAGAAAACATAATAAATACTATGTATAAATGCATTATAATCTTAAATAAACAATTTTCTATGAATTTTAACCAACAATATTTTAATATATTCAAATTTTTTTAATTAATGTGTTTTGAAGTTTGCAATTTGCAATTAAAACTGCATTGATATATGAGAAAATCGTCTAATTAGAAACAAAATTTTTACTCTAAGACATCTTTTATTTAGAAACGGAGGGAGTAGTGTTAATCAAAATTGACAGTTGAAAAATGACGGGATTGAATTGGCTTATTCAATTAAAGTTTGGGTATTTTTTGCTTTGTTTTTTTTGTCACATTAATATCTGGGCCACAACTCGTTGGTCTAGTAGCTCAAACTCCATAAATAGGAGAAAATGCACTCTCTCTGCGAGTGGCCAAGTTCGAACTCTGGTCTGGTAACAAGGCAACAACGGTGACACAACCACTAGGCCACTTGCTTTGTTTAAAAACTTTAAAATATTTTTGCTTACTTAATAGTTCAAACTTTTTAAAAATGTTTAGAGCTTTTTAGCATTTTTCTGTTAATAATGAGTGTTTTACTGGGTTTATAAATAATTAATTACCCGCCAAATTTTTTTTAAAAAATTACACATAAATAACTAATAGTCTTAAAAGGGTTTATACTAAAAGACAAATTCTTTGGAGAAGATAACGAAGTGAAAATCTTTTACTCTCTCACTCTCTTTCATGAGACATTTTCTCTATTATCTTTTTTCAACAAATTTAAATCACTTTTTTTACACCACAAATTTAAACCACTTATAGCGTATACATATTTATATATCCTTCATATTCATTAAACTACTTGCATTATAAAATTAGTCTAAAAAAAATTAAGTTGATAAAACAAAAGTGTTTGAGGTTGTGGTTCTCGTTTCGTTTATGGTTTCAGTCTCGTTTCGCTTCTCGTCGATAGAGAGACGACTTCTCCAATTTCTCGACCTCCTCTGTTTCTCCTCTTCCATTCAAAAGTTGCTCCGACTTGGTCTTCCGCAACTGTTTAAAGAGGTTCAAAATGGAAAACGGGTAGGATCAACTCTTTTCAAGATTGGAAAGCTCTTGAATGAGCTGTGAAACCTGAGTTGAATGGATATAGATGTTACAACTTGGTCTTCGAGTCCATTATGACCAAGATTGAGTAGGAGAATGGTTGCATTGTTTGATTCATAATGCATAAAATGTAGATTTCAAAATCAAGAAGAGTACGACAAGACAACTAGTGAAACTAGTATTACTGATAATTGTGGTATAACTAGTAATACTGATAAAACTTTAAAAGTTTATGCTTGCGAATTAATTTTGTAGGGATGATTTATCTATACATAATAGATGATATTTAATGGTTTTGGCCGGATATAATGAGCAAAAATGTCATCATACACTTCAGATGCGAAGGTCACATGTATTTTTAGTGTGGAAGAAAGAAACAAAGGATATAAGTCTCTCAATGGTAGAAGCACGGATATGCAAAAAGCTCATGATGCTACATTAAAGTAATGTGAAGTTGAACTTGAGTTACATTTAACTTTTGGTTGGGTGTGAGTAAAAATGTTCGATATCTAATGATAAAGATTTTTGTGGTTATCTATGGTCCCTTGATAAAGAGAATCATAGGTTTATTTTGTTTGTGGAGGTCTTGATAGGTCAAAACTTCCAGTGAAACTTTCAAGAGCGGGCAAAAGAATTTCTTTAGGTATGAACTATGATGTGTGGCATTCAAATGACGATGAAATCGGAGACCAAGCGATAACTTTATATGGTGGAAACAAAGAAGTTGATAAACAATGCGATGGGGTGATACGATTGAGGATATTTTAGAAAAAGTTGATAAAGAAGTAAATGTGGATGAAAATGTTGATGCCAATGTGGATAATGATAGGCAAAACACATATATGTTCGATAAACATGTGGATGTTCCACATGTTGAACATATTCATCTTATGAAGGAATGGAAGACGGTCTGGGTTTGAAAATACAACAAGAGTTTCTTAGTAGAAAGGCAATGCAATAAGTGGTGGATAGAGGTGCATATAAGAAAAGTTTTGGGTTAAAGCTAGTCAAGTTAGATAAGGACCGATTAGTGCTAAAATATCCTAAGGAAGGATGAAAATAGGGACTATGAGCTGCAAAGATTAAAAACTCCAAAATGTTCTCTATTAGAACATAAAACAAGATGCGTATATGCTCTCATAGAAATCAAGTAGTTGCAACTCAAAGAGGAAAGGTATGCCATAACTAGTTACATCTCTATTGGGTGGTGATTAACGAGGCCAAATGGAAACACCTCTTCCTAGAAGTATCATGGATTTTGTGTGAACAAAACTGGGTGTCAATGTATCATACTCCACTGAGAGCAGATATCTTTAGTTGCTTGGTTTATGAATATTAAGGCAGATTATAATATTCCTAAGAAGTGCATGGGCTCGTGGGCATAACTATTTTCAGAGTATTTGGGAGATGGAAATCAGTCAACTAGTTCGTACTACGAGACCGAGAAATTAATGCATAATTTAGGTCTCCCATTTTACAATTGATGTGTTCTTCCAAAATTGCATGATCTTTTGGAAAGAAGATGAAAAATTGGATAAGTGTAAATTTTGCAAAGCAATAAGATAGAAGAGTAGCGAGGAATGAACAAGATACAATATAGTTGAAGAGGTTGTATCAAAGAGAGAAAACTGCAGCAGCAATGAGATGGCACGTTGAGCATGATTCATAAAAGGGGGAAATGTGTCATCCATCTGATGCAGCCGAGTGGAAAATTTTCCAACTGATACATCCTCGATTTGCTAAGAGACCGATAAATGTGTATCTTGGATTATATATGGATGAGTTTAATCCATTTGGTATATCTCATAATCATTTATTAAGGCATGTGATTGGGACTCCATATAACTTGCTTTTGGGTACATGTATAAAGAAAGAGTACTTGTTGCTTACAATATTGAATTATGGACCAAAACATCCACGAGAAAGTCTTGATGTGTTTCTTTGACCATTTATTAATAAGTTAAACGATTTATGATTCATTTGAGTTGAGGCGTATGATGTATCTTTAAATCAAAATTTAAATTTAAAATCAGTTCTCATGTGGACGATTAGCAACTTTCCAGCGTGTAGCATGTTATCAAGATGGACAACACGTGGACGATTGTGTGTCTGATTTGTATGGATGAAACACTAATTATATTCAACTACCAAATGGTAGAAAGACTCGTTGGTTTGACTGTCACCAAAGATTTCTTCCTCATGGGCATGCATTAAGAAGAAACAAAAAACCTTTTTAAAAGGAAAACAAGCTTTAAATGATTATTCACCTTCAGATTCAACCGGTGCGAAATTTCTATATGAGCGTATTAGGGTATCTGAACCACCAAAAATATATGTTTATGGGGGAAATGGCCATGAAGTGAAGCCGGATGGCTACGGTAACTGGCACAATTGTCACAAAGAAAACATATTTTGGGAGCTATCATATTGGGAGGATCTCACTCTACGACGTAATCTTGATGTAATGCATTTAAAGAAAAACTTTTTTGATAACATAATGTTCACCATTATAAACGTCAAAGATAAATGGAAAGATACAATGAAGTTAAGATTGGATGTAGCAAAGTTCTATTCGAGGAAAGAGATGCATATGGATGATAAAGGTAAAGCCCCTTTCATATTTACAGATTGTCTCCAATACATAGAACGTCTTCTTAAATGTGTCAAACATGATGTCAAATTCCTCGACGCATATTCATCACATTTATCTGTTTGTGCTGATATTATGGGTAAGAAGTTTACTGGCATGAAAAGCCATGACTGCCACATTTTTATGGAACACTTACTTCCATTCATCCTCGTAGATCTCATGCCTACAAAATTTCATATTGCATTGTCATGTAATGATTAGATGTAAATTAAAAATTAACTATTAATAGTATATTCAAAAATTGTGAAATTTTAAAGGATAACATTGTCTTGATCTTCTTTCTAGAACTTTGAAAGAAGATCATGTTAAAATTCTTAAGGATAAAATTTTCTTGATTATATAAAATTTGGAGACAATTTTTCCACCTTCTTTCTTTCACGTTATGGAGTACCTTCCTATACATCCCCCTTACGAAGCCGAGTTAGGTGGTCATGTGCAGTAGAGGTGGATGTATCCCTTTGAGAGGTTTTTAAACACTTGGAAATCAAAGCAAAGAATAAGATATATGCAGCAGGCTCAACTGTACAATCTTAAATTAATTAAAAAATCTTACTTCTCATAACACTGTTTCGCCACACATATTCATACAAAGACAATGTATAGATATGTGAAGTACTACATTATTAATTTATAGTACTAATTATTTTCTTTTAACTAATTTATAGTACTAATTATTTAAAGAAAGTGAGGTACTTGAATACCCAGTTGCCGGAGTACGAGATATATTTACACATGTAGGTCTTCCAAGTGGAAAAAGTAAGGAAATTTGGTTAACTGAAAAAGCTTACAGCTCATGCATATGTGATACGAAATTGTGAATTTTTCATCCACTTGATAGGTATATATTCTTGTAACTAAAATTACTTTAGATTTATATGCATATTGTTTATGTATAATATATAGCTTTTTAGCATTTTTATTGTATGTGTGATATAGTTTGTGCGATTATCAAATTAAATATGCATATCCATAACTCTCAGACGATGAACTTTCCACCACAAGAGATACATATCTCCCTTAATGGGTTAAATAATATTAGCTTTGACCAAATCACATATATATATATATATATATATATGCATATTGATATAGTTTCTTAATCTTCCGTTTATATAATATTTTCAGGTATTATCAAAGAACACTAGTGAGGAAGAAGTTTTGCTTATGAGGGTTCAAAATTTAGTCAAAGGACCACACACAAATGTAACAACGTGGACCATATATTTTACAAGAGTGTATTTTTCCATACATGGACTCGTGGGTTGAGGAGAAAAACAAGTAACTATTGCGTATGCGTTGGAGGCGAAAATTATTCAGATGAAGAAAATGAAGAAGATTTTCATGAGATCATAACATATAGCAATGATATAACTCGATTGTGATGCTTTTTAGTTGGAATTTATACTTTCTATTTGGTATCATTCGATTGTTTTCCTTATGTTTTTCGCATATTTTCATGATTCTAGGTGTTTTGGACGTTCTGGAAATCAAATTTTGTTACATATGAAAGTGAATTGAGGTCAATCCATTGATGAAATCAAAATTGATTTGAGGTCAATCCATTGATGAAATCAAAAGTTACGGCGATTTTACTGAAGACTGGTCAAGTTGTCTCGCAAAAAGAAACATGTGCAGCACATGAGGGAGTAGATCGATCGATCTATTTAGAGATCGATCGATCCAGAAGCTTATCAAACTTATGGAAATTTGGATCGATCGATCCTACCTTAGATCGATCGATCCATGAAGTAGAAGAACGTGAGATCGATCGATATCACTACAAAAAGGAGTTATTGTGACGAAATTTTGTTACAAAAAATTTTTGACACAAATTTTTGACGTTTTATTTACGGTTTTATGACAAATTTATGTTTGTCAAAAATTCGTAATTGTTTAGTCATAATATTATGACAAAATTTGTAGTCACTAAAATTTATCACAATTAGAGACGTAATTGTTACGTAAAACTAGTCGTAACAGTTGTGACTTTTTTCACAAAAATATAGTCACCAATTAGAGACAAAACTATAAAAATTATGTGAGTTGCAATTTGTAACATTATAGTTACTAAACATGATACAAATTAGTGACAATTTGTTTTATAAGTCATAGCATTGATGAATCCTCTACTTTCTTTTTACTTTTTTGAATGAAATATGTTTCGAAAAGCCTTTTCTTTTACGAAACTTGATTCGATCAATTATAATTAAGGGGAAATGAAAATGTTTATATGGGTACATTCCGTGTAAAACAACTTCAAATGTAGTCTCATTGAGAAAAATATCACTAAGACATTTTTATTACTGAACTACTCTTACCTTCCATCATCATGTGTTCTTTTAGAACATGCTATTTGGATTTTGAGACTGGTTGGTGTCAATCTTTGTTTTGAAGTAAGCCCTAGATGTTTATAACCACGAACATCCTGTTTCTGAGATCCATAAACAATCAATCGATTAAGAAATTTCTATTTTTGGTGGTTATTATTTTGAGTCACACATCAAAACCAAAATGCGTATAGAAGATAAACACTATGATGGAGGTAATCAAGGAGAGGCACATAAGTTTGGTGAGATTCCATAAATATTTTCGCATATCGGAAGGGGAAGTGGTAAACAAACAGATATTTGGTTTCAAAATAAAGACTACCATGTTGCTCATACATATGTGCTACTCAATTGAGAACAATTGAGAACATTTGAGAGGTATATAAGTATATACAATAAACTTGCATAAATTTTGAAATGATCTAACATTGAACTTTTTATATTAGGTTGTTTGATGGAGAATGACTGTTGCATATCCTGGAATTAGTGGAGGTGAAATGATCTTATTAAAGGAAAAAGATATTGAAAGTTGGTTACAGAAACATGTAAGAAATTATTGTTACTTTTAAAAATTATTAATTTTTGTCAATTTTTTTATTATAATTTAAGAATAGTTATTTTTATTATAATTAAGAATGTGCTTTAATGTTAATCAGGTGGAGGATACTTCGACTACTAATTCAAATCCAAATTGGCTCATCTCATTCATCCATGGTCCAATGATAAAAGCTATATCTTGGCCCATATATTTTTTCCAGGGATATATATTTCACACATACGACCATGGAAAATATAAAAAGAATGATAATTATGGAATGTGTGTGAAAGGTACATCATCTTGTGGCTCAAGTGAAGAACCTGCTTATTATGAAGTATTGAGAGAGGTCTTAGAGCTTCATTATCCTGGACAAGATTATCTCAAACTTGTAGTTTTTACATGTGACTGGTATAACTCAACCATTGGAAGAGGTCTCCGTGTAAACAGGCCAGGGATTATCGATGTTAACACCGCAGAACGCTACAGTAAATACGATCCTTTCATTTTAGCTTCTCAGGCAAATCAAGTTTGATATGTGTCATATCTAAAGTTGAATTTGAAAAAAGATCAACAATGGAAAGCAACAATCGTAATACAACTAAGAGGGAAAATATTGCACAAACCAAATTTGGACTTTACAGCAATGCAATATGAGAACGACCAATCAATTACTAATATTGAACCATTGCAAGTGGAAATACTAACATCAGTAGATGGTCAAACCAAATACCTTGATGAAATAGAAGTAGATATGGATGTTGGATCTGATGTTGAAGTTGAAAATTCTCATTTAGAGTTTATCGATGAAGAGTCTGAGTAACAATTTATACATTTATTATATTATTTTAAAATTTCTAACATTGATTTTTTTGTAAATCAAATATTTTATTTTCTAATTTATTTTGATAAGTTTAAATAATTTAGTATTTAAATTCTACAAAGCATATCATCCCAGAGAGCGTTTCGAATGCAACTGAAGAGTGAAATGAGCGTAAAAGGGAATTGAGTCTTGCATCTGGTTATTTGTTTTCTGATTGTTAATAGAAGATTAATATTTATAGAAATTTCAAAAGAAGTAAAAGTACCAACACGAAAAATGAATAGTAACATAGAAGAGTCAATGCAAGACAGTTTAACTCTTCACCAAGGTCCCAACATCCTTTACAAGATTATCAACAAACTCATTGCTTTCTTTAGCAGTGTTAGTATCATCAAAGAAAGTGGAGGTACCCGTCAGCGAAAACAAAAACAGGGACGGTCGATGCGGCGGTGGATAAGTCAATACTTACGGGATAAGCAAAGAGAGATAGAGCAACGATGACTGAAAGTGGTGGACTTTCCGGTGGGAACGAAAGGTACTGTATCCCTTCCATCTTCAATGGATCTCTGAGAAACACAGATGAGATGATTATGGGAAGTAATCAGTTTGTGTAGAGACGATGATGAATTGCACCACATGCTACAAAAAAAAAAAAAAAAGCTCAAGAACACAACTTACTTAAGAGTAGATAACAACATCTAAAGAACAATGTTCAATGATCTTTCTACTTGTTTCAACCTAATGTAGCTAATATTCCCCAATTCATTTTCAATTTAGAGATTCCTGAAGCATAAATCAAAGCTACATCTCCAACATACAATTAAGTTTTGACATTCAAATATTTTTTTCCAAGAGATCACATCAATTCCTTTTGACAGATTGCCATGAATACACAAACGAGATTATGAAAAAGAGATACGTTCGTACAATCGTAAGATTTAATGAAGAAACATGAGCAAGAAAATATGTATATCGTGATAAAAAAATCATGTATATCATGAATTACATATTTGTGAATGATTTTAGCCAATCTATCTTTATCAAAATAATCATAAATGTATACTCTAGTTATAAAAAAATCCCAACATTGGCAAAAAATATAATCCCAATATATAATCCTAACCGTATATATTATTTCTACTATAAGTGGGGCATATTTATTTTTCCTCTACAATAAAAACACTTTAATCCAAAGATTTTCTCCTAAAATTTTGGTTAACTAACTCAGTGCCAAAAGGTAAAAATAAAGAAGCCGCCATAATTTTTATAAAATTTGAAAATATGTATTTTAGTTTGTTGAAAATTTTTAATTTGTTAAAAAAATTTGATAACCCTACTATTTTACTTGAATATAAAGGGAACCTCGGAGTCTTGTTTCTAATACACTTCTAACTCTTTCACCGTAAATCAAATTTTTTTATTGGATCTATCTCACTTTCAAGGTTTCTATCTAATCTTCTTTATTATTTAGCTTTATGAACTTTTATTTATAGTATATCGTCTTTTAAATTTTGTGTGTGTTGATTATCCTTTAAACTCAATCTTATGAAGGTTTGATCTTAAATTATGTTTTAATCTTTACCAACTTGTTTGTTTCTCATAGACTTGAGAATTATATTGATATGATAAATTAGGTGTTTTCAATCGGAATATTTTTCTTTTGTAACACAATTGTCTAACCTCTATATCAAAAAATTGTTTACTTTAAAAAAACACAATTTATTCCATTTTTTATCAAAAAATTTCCACTAGTATTTGCATCTATTGTTTTTCAACAATCCTACCTTTTTTTTAACATAATCGTTCAATTGAAACTATGTAAACAAAATTAAATGAAATGGTTGTGTATGATAATAGAAAACGATATTGGATCTTACAATAAAAAGAGAAGTTTAGAACTAAAGAGAATAAAAAGCTATACATGTGTGTCTCCTGTGCGTCTCTTCATCGGAGTTGTGTTGCATCAGATCTTGTAATGGAGGGAAGAGATTCTTCAGTATGTTTAAGAAGTCATCAATCGTCGATTCTCCTTAGCAATCGCGGTTGTTTTGTTGATCTTAATTTTATTTTTCTGATTTTCGTTCAATTTTTTTTTCTCTTCCTAAATTTTTTTATCTCTCTTGTTCTGTCTAGGTACCTTTCTTCTATCTTTATGAATTTGTTAGGTGTAGACGTTTGTGTATTTGAGTGAGTTAAGGCTATTTTTTCAGAGGTCATCAATTGTTCATTGTTGTTTTGGTGTGATTTGAAATAATTTTTTTTGCCGAGATTTAAGAATACGCTATCTTGGTTCATTACAAAAATTTTCATTGATATAAATATCCTGCGTGTATTTTTGGTAATGTTTTAAAATATAGTATTTTTGTAGATGACTCATGCACCAATAACAGGTGGACGTTTGTTTGGACGAAGACCAAATTTTCAATTTGCAGGAAAGTGTCTTCATATTATAAAGAAGCATGGTTTACAACTTATAAGGTTAGATTTTTTGTTATATGTAATATTTATTACAAACTATTTTTTTACTTATACATATTATACAATATATGTATTGTAGACAAAGTTTCAATGGAATGCATCAATTGACAAATTGGTAGAACAACATTTTTTTAAACTTGTGGCTGCCCGCGTTAAAGGAAGGATTAGCCTCCCAAAGAAAAAAAATGAAAAACCCGAGTGGATTTTATCTAAACATTGGAAACTTATGTTGGAACATTGGAGAACACCATAAGCCAAAGAAAAAAAGCCAAAAAGCTTGTTCTTCTTGACTCTTCGATCGTAATGGGTTAGGAGCACATAAACTAAAGTTAAAGATAATTTGGTAATATTTATTTTTTAAACATATTTCTAATTTTTTATAAAAAAAGTTTTTGTTACTTTATTTGATTTGATTTTCTTATTTTTTGTAGGAAGCAAACAATGAAGATTCTTCTTTCATTGTTGTGTTGAAAAAGACACACCAAAAATCTGATGGAACTTATGTTGATCAAAGAGCACGATATATAGCAGAAAAGTATGAAAAATATGTTCAAGAACACTTATTACATATGGAGTTCTCTAATGGAGAGGGTTTGACTGTAGAAGAAAAAAACGAAATCTATACTAAGGTAGCTATCTTTTTTATGTATATCTTCATTTTTTATATATATTTTTGTAGGTTGTTGGGACATCAAAGCAAGGACGCATATTTGGACTTGGATCACTTCAAAGTAGGGTTTCAATGCCTCAAGAAACTATGCTAGATTCTTCGGAAGTTAATAACGAAGTGGGAACATTAACTAAGCGAGTGGAAGAACTTGAAACTGAACTAAAAAAAAGTAATGATGATAATGTTCTTTTCAAGAAAAAAATGGAAGCAATAGAGGATTTCATTTTCGGCTCGAGATAGTATGCATATTTTAAGTTTGATTTTAGTTATTTCTTCGTTTTTTTCTTTATTAGTTTGTTTTTAAGTCCTTTTCATGCTATTTATTTTTTGTTTATTTAGACTCCTTTTTGATTTAATTTAAATAATATTTTTAGTCATTTGCTTGTCACATTGAATTCAAATAAATACATTAGCATTATTTATATTTTATTTAAACTAATATTTGATATGAATACTACAATAAAAAGATAATTTATGAAACTTTTTTAAAACTTAAAAAATTTTGAGATGTCGAATTCGTAGTAAATTAATACAGAGTTGTGACTACAAATTTAGTGATAAAACATGACAAATTGGAGACGTATCAAAGATTCATAAACTAAGACGTTATATGAATGATATTTAAGTCGTACATTGCGATAATTGGAGACAAAAATTTTGTCACTATAAGTGACAAAAATGTGATGTTATGATAGTCTCAAAATATGACGATCTTGTGATACTATAACTGTGACGATTTTGTTATTTTTAATACACAATGCAATAGTTACAATATAATGTTGTTGCAAAACTGTGACGTTTTTTTTCATAATTGTTTTGTCATTGTAAGTGACAGAATTGTGACATTACGAATGTCTCAAAATATGACGGTCTTGTGAAATTACGGTAGTATGTAATTGTGACTATTTTGTTACTTTTTATATCGTCGCTTTTTACGACGTAATAGTTACAATATAATTTCGTTGCAAATTGTGACGTTTTTGTCACACAAAAATTTTTGTGACGATCATATTATGACAGTTTATTAAATGTAACAAACACATAATAATAAAATTATTGTGACGAAATATTGTGTATTGTGACAAAAAAATTGTCACAATAACTCCTTTTTTGTAGTGACCCTTGGATCGATCGATCCATATGCTCGAGAAACTTGTAGATTTCCAAAAAGACATTTTCGTCCTCAAGACTTATCATTGGTTTTTCTTATTGGGTTTTATATTATTTTTATTCTTTTTGAACTCTATATAAACTTTAGGCTTAGAGTTTAATTAGATATGTATTCAAAACACAGATTACAATTCATTACTTTTATTTTGAGAGTTTTTTTGAGAGAGACGTATCTTGACACCTATATTTGGAGAAGAATTATGAACTCTCTTATTTTATTGATTATGGTTTTTGAATATGCTTTCTTTATCTATGATTGTTGATTTCTTGGCTATGTCTGAGTAGTCTCTTTGTTAGGTTTTAGGGATTTTCCAGGAAAGACATGTTTTGATAGTTAGGGTTTGACGTTAATGGAATCAATTTGTTAGGTTCTTAGTCTAGATTTGCTATCATTGCTTGAATTAGCTTGATCATCTAGTTCATGATTTTAGGTTAATAAATACAAAGGTATTTGGTTTATTTAATCTGACCTAGTCTAGATGAATAAGTGTCTTGCTTGCGGGAGTATTGTCTTTGATGCTTATGAACATATCGAATATGTAATCACTGCATGATTTAATTGTCTAATTTAGAGATCTGAGATTTCAGGAGAAGGTTAGTCTTTACTTCTTAGAAATTTTATCATAGGGATCTAAAACTTAGGGAGGAGATTAGTCTATTATCGTCTTTTGAGTTGAGAACTATTTCATTTGTTAATCTTGCTTGTCAACCTGAACTTCAAACCTGAATACCTGTGGAATTTTCCTATCGCCTATCGTTTTAGTTTATTGATTTACATTCATTTTTAATTACTCGATTTAATTCTCAATCGTTCGAAAATAATCTCTCTTTTATTTATGTCTTAGCTAGAATTGATGTTTAGAACTGAGAGTCGCACTATCTGGTCCTTGTGAGATTCGACCCTTTACTATACTATAGTGATATGTTCTCTGCAATGTAGTTTTAGAAATTTAAACCTCAACCTATATGATTTTTGGCGCCGTTGCAGGGGACTAATTGTGCCTTTTAATTTTTACTTAGAGTCTAGTCTAGGATTTTTATTTTTTTTAGTACTAATCTCGTTCTTTCTTCTTGTTTTTATTTTGAAGGTGCATGACCAGGAGATCTGACATATCATCTGAATTGCTCAACCTCACTAACGAAGAACTCACAGGACTAGAACGTTCAAACTGGAAATCTCGAAGAAGCGCTAGTTCATCCACAACAATGGATGAAAAAGGTATTCAGAATCCGATCATTCTCGTAGTTCAAAATGTCCAAACCCTCCCTAGGATTGGAACAGATAAGACAGTTGGTGCTCAACCAACAAGGAGGAAATGGCAATCAAGTGCCGCCGGGACATCAAGAAGGAGATGCGAACTGAGGAGTTGGAAACGCCAATCAAGGTGATGGTAATGGCGATAATGGTGAGCAAGATCTGCCAGGATTAAATCAAAACCGCATGCCTCATCAAAACAGGGTACTAGTTGGCGATTTCAACAACCCTGAAGCCTTCCTAGTCAATAGGAATGCTTTCAACCCTCGCTATCCTCAGAGACAGGACTACCAGTTCCCGTTTTAGCTCATCCAGTTGCTAAGGAAAAACTAGTTTCATGGTTTTTCTACTGAGCATCCTATGGATCACATCGATAGTTTTAAAGACATTTGCAGCACAACTCAGCACAATGGAGTCTCTAAAGACTTCATGCATTGTAAGCTCTTCAATCATTCTCTAGCTGATAGATCTCTCAGGTTGGCTTAATTCGTTGCCCGCTAACTCAATAGACACTTGGGATGAGTGTAATCCAAGTTTCTAAATTACTTATACACCTCCACCAAAACTAATAATATGAGAAGCAATATTTCTCAGTTTCAGCAAGGACCGGTCGAATCTTTTTATGAAGCATGGGACAGGTTAAAAGAGTACCTTCGGGATTGTCCCAATCATGGATTTTCTGAGTTGAACCTCCTCAACACTTTTTATAGAGGCATCAATCAGAAATATCAAATCTCTTGACACAGTCAGCAACGGCGATTTCATGACTAAACTCGTAAATGAAGCCTATAAGCTAATTGATAACCTTGATGCTAGCAACAACAACCACTATCCTGACTAAGATCGAAGAGTACGGTCATCTAGTTCAGATTCTTCTGAATTAGCAGAAGTAAAAGAGATTCTTGCTTTGTTTCTTAAGAAACAAAATGAGAAGCATGTCAGTTCTGCGGAGGATGTAGAGAAAGTCGAAGCTGATTGCTTTGCCATAAACAAACCTGAGAACATAGAAGAGGTTAGCTATATTAATAGTCAAGGACAAAGAGTCTACAATCAAGGCTATAATCCAGGTTACAACAAAGTTAATCTCTCTTGGAGGAGTACAAATGATGCGAATCCTCAAGATCAATCATATCCTCCCCAACAAAATACCTTTACACAGAAGTTTGGGCAATCGTTTGGCTGGAAATCAGGTGTTTTCATCAAGCCTCTCAACCTGGTTTCCAACAAGCAGCTCAGCCTCACATTCAGCAAGAAAAAAAGATGGATTTAATGTTGAATCAGATCTTAGAGAGTCAAAAACAGTCTGAGAAGAACCTCAATGTGAAGTTGGATAGCATGTATAATGATTTGAACAACAAATTCAAGTTGTTATCTACTCATGTGAAGAAGCTGGATGTACAAGTAGCTCAAACTTCAGAAGCAATTAAAAGACAAGCTGGTGTTTTACCATGGAAGGTTGAAGACAATCCTAAGGGAAACTACAAGGCGATGAACTCAAATTCCGGTGAAAAGAAAAATGAGTCTGCAAAATCAGCAGATTTTCGAAATTTCAGAAGTGATTGAGAGGTAGAGATCGATCAATCCAAGAAGTGATCGATCGATCCAAAAATATGAAAGTCTCCGAGAGCCTTATCGGTCTATCCCACTTGGATCGATAGATCAGTCCAATTCAGAAGCTTCCTGAAAAAGTGATCGATTGAGCCACCATAGACCGATTGATCCATCATATCGATTTCCGAAAAATGAAAAGACTATTCGGTCCACTCATGGATCGATCAATCCACCTATGCAGCCTGCAAAACTTTAAAAAAAAACTTGCAAAAGTTCATATCTTGTGCCCAAATAGACCTCAGCCTCCTAATGAAGAACATGTGTACTACGATGCGTTTTCTTAACAATATCTTCCACTCATAAGACTTCAGAAGTTATAGGATCCATGTGAATTCATAATTCCAGTTAAAGTTAAAGGAGTTATCTTCAAGGAATCACTTTGTGACACCGGCGCTAATGTTAGCGTAATGGCTAGAATGGTCTCTGAAAAAGCCAGGACTAGAAGATATCAGACCATCAGGAATGTCTTTTGCATTTGCTAACAACTCTATTGTATCTTCATGTGGGTTTGTGTCTGATATGATGGTGCAAGTAGGGGATTGCATAGTTCATGTTGATTTCCATGTCTTTGACACAAATAGAAATTCAGAAAGGTCACTAGTTCTAGGGACACCTTTCTTGGCATCTATAGGAGTTGTGATGCATGTTCCCAAGAAGCGCATCTATCTCACGAACATCCAGAAAACGTACTACTACCCCATAGTACCTTACGTTTATACATCAAGGATCATCATTATCAAAGAAGTAAAAGCGGCACAGGCTTCTCCAGCCAAATCTGAAGATTCTGATGTCAAAGTCATGAACAAGGAATCTTAAGTTCCAATCAAGGGTTCAACCCGAAGAATCAAGAAAAGGGGTAAGATAAACTTGAACAAGATCAATGAGAATATCGAGTTGGATTTGACTAATCAAGGAAAGGTTAAAGGTGCTCCAAAACCAGCTTCAAAGGATAAGAAAAACGGTGAAGGGAATTTGAAAGAGGTCAAAAAGAACACTCATATAACTTTGATTCCTTAGTCATTGAGCGAAGAATGGATCGAGTATAGGGTAAACACTAAGGGTTTTCTAAAACCTTTCTCTAAGGTTAAAATTCCCTTTGCTCCAGATCTTAAGGACAAGGGAACGGATTTCAAAAAGGCAGCGATGAATAGAGTGCTGAAGCTGCAGATCTCGGAGATGGACGGTTGATCTATTGCCTCTATTGGTGCTGATTTAGATTCAGCATAGAAGGTAAGTTCGTCTAGTTATTGACGTTAAACAAAGCGCTGAGTTGGAGGCAACCCACTAATTTGATTTTTCTTCTTTTGGTTTTTTTTAGTCAATCCTATTTAGTGTACTAAACTATTAATTTTTAGTTGTGAGTTTAAGAAATGGTTTAGGAAATTTCAGGAATTTGGTCGGATATAACGATCGATCGATCTATCTATGGATCGATCGATTCATGCCCATGCGTGATCTAGAAGTCCGTAGTCAACACCAGCGAATTGCTTGCTGCTAAAAAACTAAAAAGAAATGAAAGCGCAGAAATGCGAAAAAGAAAGGAAAAGAAAAACAGTAAGAAAATAAAAGAAAAAAAGAAGTGAGAAAGGGGGAAAAGGGAAAAAGGGTCAGGACCAGAAGTCGATTGATGCTCTGTTTGGTATGGGCATTTTGATAGAAGGGGTTCTTGTGCGCATTGTTCGATACCCCATAGGTGAGAATGCATTTATATTAACTAAATTGAACTTAATGAGCTAGTTTAAATGACTTGATGGTTTGACTGATATTGGATTTAGAGTAGGAAGCATGATATTATTTATATGGTGGTAAACAATTCTTCTTAATGGTTGTTTAGGATCAGTGTCTTTTGAGTTTTTGATACTTATGCTTGAGGTTGCTGTGATTCTGGGAGTTCCTATGTGGTTTCAAACCTTTTCTTTAGATTAGATCTTGCTTCACTTGAGCACAAGCAAAGATCTAAGTCTGAAGGAATTGATATCATTCAATTTTGATGCTTTTTAGTGGGTATTTATACTTATTATTTGGCATCATTGGAGTACTTTCCTTGTGTTTTGGGTTGATTTTCATATTTCTAGGTGTTTTGGACATCATGGAGAAAAAAGGTGGATTTGTGCAAAAATGGATGCGATTTGACAAATTCAGAATCAGAGTTCAGCAGAATAGCCAAAAGTTAATCGACATTTGAATATGTTCCCATGGGTGGATTGAGCTGAGATCCTGACTCAAACTGGCCGCGTGAGTTAGCTTTAATATGAAAGTGATTTGAGGTCAATCCATTGATGCAATCAAAAGTTATGGAGATTTTACTGAAGACTGGTCAAGCCGTCTCGCATAAGAAACATGTGCAGCACGTGAGGGAGTAGATCGATCGATCTATGTAGACATCGATTGATCTATAAGCTTATCAAACTTATGGAAATTTGGATCGATCAATCCTACCTTAGATCGATCGATGCATGAAGTATAAAAAAGTCATATCGATCGATCCACACTTGGATCGATCGATCCATATGGTCGAGAAAACTTGAAGATCTCCAAAAATATGTTTTCGTATTCAAGACTTATCATTGGTTTTCTTTATTGGGTTTTATATTTTTTTATTCTTTTTAACTCTATATAAGTTTTAGGCTTAGTGTTTTATTAGATATATACAGAACACAACAATTCATTACTTTTTCTTTTGAGAGATTTTTTGAGAGAGACGAATCCTGACACCTGTATTTGGAGAAGAATTCTGAACTCTCTTATCTTATTGAATTTGGTTTTTGAATATGGTTTCTTTGTCTGTAATTGTTGATTGTTTGGCTATGTCTGAGTAGTCTCTTTGATAGTTAGGGTTTGACGTTAATGGATTCAATTTGTTAGGTTCGTAGTCTAGATTTGTTATCATTGTTTGAAGTAGCTTGATCATCTAGTTCATGATTTTAGGTTAATAAATACAAAGGTATTTGGTTTATTTAATCTGACTTAGTCTAGATGAATAAGTGTCTCTGCTTGCAGGAGTATTGTCTTTGATGCTTATGAAAATATTGAATCTGTAATCACTGCATGATTTAATTGTCTAATTTAGAGATCTAAGATTTCGGGAGAAGGTTGATATTTACTTCTTAGCAATTTTATCATAGGGATCTAATACTTCGGGAGGAGATTATTCTATTGTCGTCTTTTGAATTGAGAACTATTTTCATTTGTTAATCTTGCTTGCCAACCTGAACTTCAAATTTGAATACCTGTGAAATTTCCCTATCACCTAGCATTTTAGTTTATTGATTTACATTCTTTTTTACTTATTCCCTTTAATTTTCAATGGTTCTAAAATAATCTCTCTTTTATTTCTGTCTAAGCTAGAATCAATTTTTAGAACTGAGAGTCGCACTATCTGCTCCTTGTGGGATTCGACCATTTACAATAATATAATGATCTGTTCTCTGCAGTGTAGTTTTAGGAATTAAAACCTGAACCTATCAAGCATACAACTTCACTGTCCGAGACTAGTTGGTTTAAAATTCACTCTATTCAAATGTGAATGGTTCCTTCCAACTATTGAAAAAGGTACTCAAAGAATTGGCGGCGTGGTTGGTGTTTTATCATCTGGAAAATATCCTAATTATGAACTATATATTCGGAGCACGTACATCACTAAATTTAATGGGCACTTAATAATAAATATCGTAAATCGTGTTATTTAATTATTAATATAATGATTTTTTATTTTACTAGATCCAGATTCTCAAGCATACCAAGTTTGTTACACTCCTTATTCGTATACAAGAGTACCAAAAGATAGATGGCTTAATGTTATGAAAGTACATACAAGGGGTAATATTATTGGCAAATACAATGATCTCGATCCATCTCCTCTTTTTGCAACAAGAAAACAATGATATTGTTGTTTTGACTACGATTGAAGATATTGTAGTAGGTCACCTTACAGATGATTCAAACACAACAACTGAAGAAATTGATTTTGACAGTTGTGATGAAGAAACAAATGATGTCTTTCTTTGCAATGAAGCGTCATCATCTTCTGCAAATGAAGAAGAAGAATAAATGATGTGTAAGGTTTAATATTAATAAAATTTAAGATTGTTAAAATTTAACATGTGTAAACATGTTAATAGTCTATCTATTAATTACTATGTGTGTTAGATTTTATAAACCCAAGTGTGACATTTTTGCCTTTTTCCATTCTCTGTTCTAATAACATGCTATAATTTCAAAGCAGTGGATAATTTAGCGACTGATTAGTGATCATATGTAAAAAACAGGTTATGGTGTCAAATAACTCGCTAAATTTAGCGACTGATTTTAGACTGTATCGTGTTTTTTTATTGTTCAGAAAATTAGATAATAGGATACTGAAAAGTATTAATTAATTGATAAAACGGTACTTTATATAAGTCTCTATATTTAGGTCTTTTTTGTTTCATGAATGATAAATTGTTTTTGAATGATGGATGTGAATTGTTCTTGTAAATGGTGAGTTGTTTGTATGAATGATATGAAGTGATAATACACATTTTTGGACTACGTGTATTACTTTTTATTTTTTTATAAAATATTCACAAATCAGTTGCTAATTTAGCCACTAATTTTCGACTACATGTTGCTTTATTAATATAAACATGTTTTACTTTTAAATATCAAAATTACTTATAGAAAATTTGGTAAATATATATTCTTTAAAAAATTCAAAATTTTCACATTCAGTGTCTTATATTGCATTTTCCATATACAAAGTTAAAACATTCAACAGAACTTATATGTTAAGTGTAAGAAGTTGTTATAAATATAATATTGTTCTATAAATAATATTATTGATGTGAAAAGTTTAAGAATTCATCATTTGTAATTCAATAGTCAATAATATGTTTTAAATGACATACAGTCGCAAATCAATTCCTAATTTAGTGACAGATTAGTAATTGTCTTTTAAGAAGAAGAAAAAATAATAATACATGTTGTCGCTAAATGGTGGCTCTTTTTTCTATATACCCATGCCTCTCGTTCCCAAATGTTTTTCAATTTCCCGCATTTTTAATAGTAGTGCCTAATCGGTCTCAACATTTCCTTGTAATCAATAATTAGTTGCTAATTTAGCGATTGTTTAACCACTATACTTGTAGTGGCAATTTTTGATACAATTTAAGTCTTCATCCTTTCTTCCATGAAATCACAGCTACTTCTCCCCTTTTAGGTATATCGTTGCTGCTTCTCCATCAATTTGCCGATGATTTATTCATTAATCAGCATGTCAAGCATCGAATTGAGTTTACGTGGGCATGTAGGCTGTTCTTTTCGTCCCAATGGTCATCTCCAGCTTCTTCCTTCAGTAATTCATCTGAAATAATGGCTCGCCCGGTAAGATACGCCCTTAGGTCTATGTCGTGCGCCGAAAAACTACTTGGTTTTCCTATTTTGTCGACGACGTTGCAATCTATCACTTAACCACCGCATCTGCAAAAAAAATCAGCTGCAACAACTTCCATTGGTTGTAGTTTCCCGGTACAAGATCCACCACAACCGCCTCCTCAATGCCCTATGAGCTTCCGGTTGAAGAAGAAAAAATGGAAAACTAAATTAATCAAAATTATCCGATTTTGATTAATTATTTGTTGCGTATGCCAGGTCGAAAAACTTATTTTTCGAGATTAAATTTTTTCCCGATTGAGAATACTATTTGGTAATTGATTTTATGTTTAACTTATGATTTTGGATTTAAATTTAGGAAATTTTGAATTTTGATGTAGATTTTATTGTATGGTTAGTGAGTAGTGATTTGGATTTTAATTGTTAGTTAGTATGAGAACAAGTATGAGAATTGGTAATTATATGGACACACGCTAGATTGTTCATTTGGTTATAGGCTTTAGATTCATTTGGTCAATTGGAATATAACTTATTTGATTTTTGGTTGTAGGTTTCACCATGAAAAGGGAGCTTTGACTCGAAAGATATTAAAAATTTTGAAAAGAAAATTTGACGGTCCTTATTACAGTTGGTCAATTGTTGAGAAAGACATTAAAGATCGATAATTCATCGAATTTTTGGTATGTATTTTGATATTATTAACGTTATTTTATTGGTTCTAATTGATTATTATTTTGTTTTGTAGCATGAGTATAATTGAGATCCAATTTTGACATAAAAAATTCGTCATGAGTTCGAATTAGTATGTCAACTGCGCCTAAAAGGAATGGTCAGTAAAGCAAGTTCGGAGAGGAATAATGACGACCTCCATGGATTTTAGAATATATGTGGATGACAATGTGTGCATATTAGGATACATATGATGTTAAATAGAGGAGTAGTACAACATCTAAAGCTCGGTTATCAGACCCTGACGGACTTGGAAGTCGTGTTCATGTGGCGGGCCAAAAATCCTATTTGTAGTTTCAACAAATGATGGTAATGTAAAATTTTAAAAAATTTTAACTAAAAGTGAACAAAAAGTTTTACATACTAGGAACTTGATTTGGAAAGAGAGGTGAATATAGGAGAAGTTTTTATGAAGACACGCATGAGAGATAACATTGATTTGAAGTTAAAACAAATCAGTGAAGCATATCAGAAGAATTTGGATGCAATACTAGCTGAAGCTCAAGAGGAGACTTCCGATGGCACTTCTCAACATCAACCACCTACAACGAAATAACTCATCGAGTTATTCATTCAAGTATTAAACTTTATATTATATACAAATTATCAATTTGTTTTTTTCTTTCTTCTTTAATTTACTATTCGTTATTATTATTTATCGTAGTCTACTCAATCATACGACAGAGGAAACGTGTATGATATTGGTAGTATATCAAGATTTTACGGGACGGGAGGCAAGAAATGTAATGATGTAAGTTTAAGTGCACCATTTGTATCATTGCAAAAAAGTTGTTGGCAGCTAAACAACAAATTGAGGAGCAATCAGCTGAGAATGCTCGACGTGATGAGGTGTTCCAAGCCGAAATAGCTCGTCGTGATGCTGAAGCTGCTCAGACACGTGAAAAAATTCAAAACTTGGAAATGGTGGTTAGCTTTTTGAAGGAGCAAGATCCAAATGTTGTGCGTATTTGGTAAGAAACTGGAGTTCCACATCTGATTCAATAAACTAGTTTTTATTTTATTTATTAGTATATTTTAAAAAATGTATAACTTTTAATTTGTTTTTATACTTCTATTAATATTTTAAGTATTTTATTTTAATATAAATTTCAAAATAAATTTAAATTAATATACTAATTATTAATATTTGAATATACAACAAATGATTATATAGTTACAAAGTAGTTGTAAAGTATTATTTACTTTTTTGCTATAGTTAGATAAAAGCATATGCAAATTAGTCACAACTATTTTGGAGACTGTCTTGTGACTATGGATAAACCGAAGTCTCTTAGTAGTTGCAAAAAAAGAGTAACTTAATTTCAACTACACTACAAAGCATATGAAAAACAGTCGCTAATTATTAGCGACTATTTTATGACTTCTTAAAATGAAAAATCAAAACGTCTCAAATCGGCCACAAAAAAAATAGTTCCAAAGTAGTGAAAAATTTTGAGATTGTTTTGCTATTTTTGTGTCTACAAAAGCAGTTGAAAATCAGTCGTAAACTATAATCGCATAGTGTATTCGCAAAACGGTTGCAAATTTGATACTGTTTAGCGACTACTACTATATGTGACTAAAAAAATGCGAATAAAATTTTCAGTAACAGATCAGTCTCTAATCTTGATTTATCAATTGTTTTTGTGATATTACTCGGTTTTAATGATTAACAGTGGGCATTTATTTCTGCTGTTATGCATTATCCAAACGTTTTCTTTGCAAGTTTTGGTATATTTTCAGGTTCTCAGGTGTTCGGGTCGATTTGAACTTAAAGCAGTTGAAAATCAGTCGTAAAAGCTGTTGAAAATCAGTCGTAAACTATAGTCGCATAGTGTATTCACAAAACGGTTGCAAATTTGTTACTGTTTAGCGACTACTACTATATGTGACTAAAAAAATGCGAATAAAATTTTGGATTCGCATTTTTGGATGGAATTTGGCTAAGTGAAGGAACGAGAGGTCGGTCTGGTTTTGGATTGATCCAGATGATGAAGAGAAGCCAAAATGTGCTTGGATCGATCGATCCAACCTTGGACCGATTGGTCCAGTCATCTAGAGAAGAAAAAAAGATATGGACCGATCGATCAAAACATGGACCGATCGATCCGAAGTACCCGGAGAAGATGGACCGATCGGTCCACATATGGATCGATCAATCCATCTTGCATGAGAGATTTTTGGAGATTTTCCATTATTTGCAAGAAAAGTCCTAAAGCCTATCAACTTTTCCTATTTTTAATTAGTTTCCTTTTTACACTATAAAAACATCTTAGCTAGGTTTATTTTTATTAAGCTTTATTTTATTTCTAAGAGAATTACTGAGGGAGAGGAGATTCAAACCTTGTATTTGGAGAAGATTTCTGAACCCTTTTTAATAATCTATTCTATTTTATTATGTGTTCTTCAATGATATTGATTTGTGTTTGCTTGTCAATGTCTGAGTAGTTCACTAGTTAGGTTTTAGGGTTTCCTAGGGAAACGAGGTTTTGATTATTAGATTTATCTTAAGGGGATAACAATTGTTAGGTTTTTAGTCTAGAGTTGTTATTAATGCATGAATTAGAGTAGTTAATTAGTTCATTGAATTTAGACTGATAAACACAAAGAGATTTGGTTTAGAAATTGGATCTAGTCTAGATGAATAAGTGTTCTTGCTTGCGAGAGTATTGTCTTGAATGCTTGTGAACAATTGAATATGAACTGTATTGCATGATCAATTATTTAAAAGACGGCGAGAGTTTGTCTCTGATAATTTGAGCATGGGGCTTAATACTTCGAGAGGAGATTATTCCATCTTTGTCTTTCAAGTTGAGAACTATTTTCAAAGAAAATCCCGAATGATAATTTGACTTTAAATCCTGACTACATGTGGTTTCCTTGAATCCTGACGCTTTTATTTCATAGTTTAAAATGTTTCTATTTACCGTTTTGATTTCATTCACAACTAAAGTTAATTATTTATGCTTTACCTTGATTTGAGATTTAACTAGAACGTGTACTTTCTGGTCTTTGTGGGATTTAATCCTATACTTTGCTACATTGATCTGTTCTATGCAGTATTAGTTTTAAAAATTAAATTCTATCTCTATCAAATTTTGGCGCCGTTGTCGGGGACCAATAGTGCCTTTTTAGTTTCTTATTAGAATCTAGTCTAAAGTTTTTCTTTTTTCAGTACTCATCTCATTCTTTTTTGTTTGTTTTTGTTTTACAGGTGTATGATCAGAAGATCTGGAAAATACTCTGAATTGCTAAGCCTCGGTAACTCGGAACTTGTACGGATAGTATGCTCAAACCGGAAAGCAAAGAAAGACGCAAGCTCATCCAATTCAATGGCTGACAACGTTGATCTCATCATTCCGGTCATACCCCAAGGTCAAAACGATCCACCTGCTATTGTACTCAACCAATTGATCAACCAACCGCAAGGTTGTGGTAACGACAATCAAGTGCCAGCAGGCCAACAAAGAGCTGATAACAACCAAGCTCCACCTGGAAATCCCAATCCTCAGAACATAGATGCAAGGAACTTTGTCTTGTATGGAGATCCAGAGAGAGTTAATCAGCTCAATGCTNCATCCTCTAGGTGGTTCATACAACAATCCTCAAGCCTTCTATGCTAACAGGAATCCCATTCAACCTCC
>OVBE01000156.1:0-63934 GCA_900406425.1 Iberis pinnata
GTTATGTCCTTTAACCTCTGGCCCATCTCCGTTTACACCTCAGCTTTTAGGTAAGTATCTAAGGCTAACAATTTCTAGAGTTTGTCTTATCTATGGTTACAACTTCTATATCTATATTCCATACTTTACTATTATTCCTCTAAGTTTTTAATCCACCTAGGTTTCTATGGTAAGATTAACACTATGGTTTTTTGGCGATTAAATAAACCGAATATGCAAACAACCATTCACCAAATCACACAATATGCACATTAGGAGTTAGAACCCGCACTTACCTGGAACGAGACTTTTTGAAAGTCATGAAAGTTTGGGTTTACTTAAATCTAAGGGTAACAATTGCTCCAAAGTTGTCGGATCCTGTACAGTTGATTACTTAAAGGATCCACCATTCATCATGTAAAGCACCATTCCCATAACACACCTTTATCTCCCATACTCCTTCATTGGCCAGCCCTTGTCTTGTAGGCATACTACACTGCAAAAGGGTAAGTCCTAATCTCATCCTATCTAATTAAAGGAACTGTTAGTTTCCTAATCTGCCTTTTGTGACACTTTTGACTCGATAAAACAAGGGTTCCCAGATGCATGACCAGAACCATGCTCTGATACAACTCTTGTAACACCCCCGAACCGGACTAGGAATTAGGAGTTAGACCTAGACGGCCTGGAAGCGTTACGTGGATGCTTGTAGCCAGCCAGTCGAGGATTCAGGAAAAACCCCATTCACCCAAGCCGTCCAACCCCGAACAACCATCCCACCCGATCTCGGCCTAAGGCTTTTCAACCCGTTCCAAGACCGTGCGTTGTGTTAGCCTGGACTAGGCTAATATCAGATGAGACCTAATTTTATTGGAAAACATTTCTTTATTGAGTTTTGAAATATTACATATGTAACTGATCAGGAGCCTAATGCTCTAATCTACTCGTTACAAAATATAGTACCTATATGTTTTACAAAAGGCATGCAAATCTACACCAGCGACCTAAGTTCCTTTCACCTTGTATGGTTTCCCGCTAAGGTTACCTGTAACAAAAAGGTTGATTCATGAGTAATCTAAGATTACTCAGTAAGAATGGGGTCTCTAAACATCAATAGATAAAGATAATACTTCCAACCCAAACCCAAAATAACAATCAGCACATAACAATCAATTGCGATAATCAAATGCGTGCAAATATAATAAACGTGATATCACCACTCATTACTTATCACCACCAAGTAACCATGGTCCACTGCTGTGTCCAACCCATCAGCATGTCCTTCACTCTTCTCGTGTGGCACTTCCTCCATCACTAGGGGTTGCCTTTATACACTTTACATTTTTAAAGGTTATCACTTATTACTCGGCAATATGTTGATTCTGATCTCACCCAAGGCGATGTACCCAGCCACATCTCTACCACACAGGCCAGAGCAGGTACAACCCTATCAGGCCCCAACCGTCTCACTCACGGCGCCAATCACTGCATCGTCATGCAGGTCTCGGGAGGGTCGCTAACTTTCCTGAGCAAATGGAGATCAGACATCAACTGCCGCCATTGGTTATGGAAGGTAGACACACTACAATTCACTAACCGAATTACGGCGAGTAGGTAGCTTATGTCACTCGATCCGGTTTTGAGTGCATTCTCTCGCAACTTCACTAACTTGACCGTAAGGACATAACACTCCTACACCCGAATCTCATTTTTATATTTAACGTGATAAATACATACATACTCATCAACATGAGTACAATTCATTAATCATATAATGCCTACCCTGAATTATAATTTCTAACATGAAATAACACTACTAAGATTATTATGCATAATCACTACTCATCATCATACCTAACGTGCAATACTAACATATGCATATTCGATAATCATCACATAATCAACGTGCATCCCTAGCACATCTATTTCAATCAAGTATTAATCCAATCAACCAAATAAACAAATAAACATGTGAGCATTATAACAGCCTAATAATCGATTAAACAATTTGACCTAATAATCATGTTCGTATAATTCTATCTAAAATCGGGCATTATAACGTCTTAATATATTAACTAATCAATGAAACCTACTAACCATGTAAATATAATCCTACAAAAAATTGGGCATTATAACAGCTTAATCATCTACTAATCAAATCAACCTAATAACCATGTAAGATAATTTTACAGGTAATCGAGCATTATAACGGTAGGCAGAAAATGGCTAAGTAAGAAACCTAACCTCTAAAGAATATTAACTCAAAGCATAAATTAAATATTAACCTAACCATGTTCTTCTTCACATGGCCAAACTTACCTTGACTTAGCCTACTTGGTTCCTGAAAACTAAAGCCTTAAGAACTCGTGTGGACTAGTTTAGGTTCAAGTGAGATTTTAGAGAGATTCTGGTGTGGTTTGGAAATGGATTCGACGTCTACCTTATATAGGGATTTAGACAAGAAGTAAATGTCTAATAAGGACATTAGTGGCATGGTAAGACACCAAGACTCTCCCTTTGCTTGACACTTAGCACATTGGACACAAAGATGGCTTTAAAGACCAACATGTGTCCACGAGGTGTAAGGTCTTCTTGTGTACGACCTGATATGCTTCCACCCCAACCATAAGGTTTACTTTGAGCCAAAAAACGTACAGGAGGTTTCCAAGTGGTCTGGACACCAAGCTTTCTCAAAAACGGCCTAATAGGAAAATGACACCTAGGTGGTTCTAGAAGCATGAGATGTAAGATCAGGTTTGAGATGGCTTCTTGGGTCAACAAAAATTTCTTGACTCACCCTTTATCAACCTTGATCTGTACCAAAGTCGTGCATAGCTTCAAATTTAGACGTTTTGACCAATCATGTCCAAAAGATCATAACTAACTAGGTGTACAAATCTAATTTGTTGATGTTTCAAGTAGGAGGTGTTAAACTTTGATTCCCCAGTTATTTAAGCTCCTGTATGAAAATATTTAAGTCATATAAAATAATTAATTTGGTCGCTCACTCATCCTTAGTTTTACAGAAATATTCAAGTTACCGAACCGGCTATTTCGGACGATCTTTGTGCTAGTAGGTGGTGTTGGCTTCCCATTGGTCCATTTTTCTTCTAAGTATTTTTAAAATTCTAGTATGGCCAATAATTCTAAAATTATCCCATAACTTAATCACTCTACTAGACCTTCTCCCATAAATGGCCTAAATCCCTTATTTTACCGAAAATGTAGTTTTTTGGCAATTTCAACTTTCTCGGCTTAACTTTTCCTTTAGCTTTCATAATCTCATTTATCCATTTCATAATAGGATTGAAATAAGGAATTAATCAAAAGATCCTTCCTTTGATCATTTTATCATAGCTCGAGTCATCTTGATTTACTTTTGGCCTTATATGTCCTTCTCAGTCATGTTCCTTTCGCTTAGGCGTTGACCATTCTCTCTTATTTCTCTTGGATATTTCTTAGGTCTATCTACGAAACGGTTAAGCCGTGAAGACTATGCCCCCCCCCCCTCCTGGACCGTATTCGCACCCGTATATCTTCTTGGGTATCAAAGTTCCTCTCGTTCGCAGGTTGGTTGTAGCTGATTAAGTCTGTAGTCACTAGTACGGTAAAATTTTGGCAAGCAACATTTCGTCTCACTAAGTACTGCATACGTGAGATTAATAGCCTTTGCAGCAACTTCTTATGGTCGGGTACTCCGACTAACCACCACATGTCGATGCTTAGTTGGCAAGAGGTATGTAAATCGAAGGAAGCAGGCGGGATTGGCATTGGAAACCTTGAGGACACATCAACCGTTTTCGCATTATCCCTAATCTGGCGGTTCATATCGAACACGTCGTCTCTCTGGGAAGATTGGACGCGGCTTTTCCTAATCCGTGATTCCACTTTTTTGGAAGTTACATCCTCCACACAAGGCTCATGGATCTGGCAAAAATTACTTGACCATCATCAACTTGCATCGTCATTCCTTCGGCTCAAAATTGGTGATGGTTTAAATACATCTTTTTGGTTTGAGAATTGGTCAGGTTTGGGTTTTTTTTATCTCCTTGTAGGTGAAAGGGGGATGCGGGAATTTGGTGTGCCTCATCATGCAAGTGTTCACTGCACTACCTCCTCTAGATGGCTGATCCGACGCCCAAGAGTTGTAGACCTTCGCCAGCTTCATGACCAGCTGGTATGTCTATCATTACCACGATTGAATGATGGTCCGGACATAGCACTTTGGCGTCATGGACCGGATCAATTTAAGGAGTTTTTCTCCTCCACTAGGACTTGGACCAAATATGTCCCCAAAACGCTAAGCTTCCTTGGCCCTCATCTATCTGGTTTTCTCAATCAATCCCACGTTATGCTTCATTTCTTGGCTTGCCGTTCTTGATAGGTTATCTACGGGTGCATGTATGCGGCTTTGGAGAGCTCACCAACCCTGTATCTTTGTGGCAAGGCAGACGAAACTCGAGATCACTTATTCTTTCCTTGCCCTTACAACTTCACTATTTGGTCACAACTCACTGCCAAATCTGCTCCGACACAGCTTGACGCCGGATTGGTTCACCACCCTCACTGCACTGCGGACCAGTACCAGCTCTCGTCTTGGCTCTATCCTTCTCTGGCTATGCTTTCAAGCTAGTATATATCATATATGGCGTGAGCAAAATGGACAGATTCACGGGCAGCCTCATCATCCCGTTCAACGCACCTGCACTCTAGTGAAACGATGCATAACAAACTGGCTTACTGGATTAAGTTATGCACCAATGTCTCCTCTCCATCATCTCCAAAGCCGATGGCAAGCCTTGCACGAGCCCCTCTAAATTGCTACGGCTCCTTACCAACCAGCACCTATCTCAGCCATTTCTTCTTTTTCCTGACTGCTAGTTTTATCCCACATGATTTTCTAGTAGCAGGTTTTAACGAGGCAACTATTTAATACATCTTTACACCTAAAGGACAACTTTAGTTCTTACATAGCAATTTGTTTCCACCTTTTGTACATAACATATTTTGATTAATAAATTTAACATTTAATAAAATAAAAAAATTTGATCTAAATTCTTAATATCTCTACAAACTTCTCACGTCTCTTTTTTCGGTTAGAATCTCTCATGTTTTTTTATTTAGTTTCTTATTCTCTAAAAAGCAATATACAAAAATCAATGAAATATTTTTGACATTCACTAATTTTGTTGCTAATATTAATTTTATTGTTTTCTACATTATGTTCTTCACTTCATTAATATGTTTCTTTAATTAAATGTTTCTTCTTATCCACACCATTAATCCATTTTCGAATTAACGGTTATGTAGTACACTTCTTTTGTTAAACTTAATTTTTCTTTTAGTTCAATTTAGATAAACATCTATTTAACTTTAGTTAAAATATTTACTTACATATAAATGAAGCCACATTTTCTTAATTCGTCCTAAGCCTCATTTTGTATGAGCACGACACTGAATATAGTTTTATGTTTTTATAATCGTTTTTATTCTACAAATCATTTTATTATTATTTAACTTGTTTGTTTATGGTTTCTTTATTCCAACACATAAACATATTTTTACTAAGTAGTGTTTTCGTTATGAATTTCAAATCATTGCCAGTATATCTATTATATATTATCCATATGTAGCAGTTAAAAAAACTTTAAAAATAAGTGTGTTCTAAAAATATCACTTTTAATTTGTTCGAAAAATACCATAATTAGTTTAAATTCAAACCATAAACCCACAAAATTAAACTCTACTATCTTCAAAACTAAACCCTAAACTCTATTTATCCCGACCCAAGAATTTAAATTATAAAACCTTCTAATCACTTTTTATATTATTGCAAAAAAAAACTTCAATTAACCCTCTGACTAACACTAATTGCACCTCAAGAACTTTATTGATCAGTCCAAGAAACTTGAAGAAAACCGATTTCAGAATTGATGTCAAATTGGATCCGGATTTGCGCACAAGAACATAAACGAAAATTAAGAGAAAGAAGACACAGGAATTTTGGTAACCCAATGTTCACCTCTCTAGTTGAGAAGGCTAATCACTGGAGCTGGATCAGTTCTAACAAGAATCACTATCACAATGTTCTTAAGCTTTTTTGCTCTATAACAATAAAGAAGAAGAATGCCGTTAAAAGGCAAAAACAAATAATGTTCTGGTTTTATAGAAGAACCAAAACAAAAATCAGAAATCAAAATTAATCTAAACCAGGCAACTTAAAATAAACCAACAATCAATTGGCTTAACCAGCTCAACCAGATAATAGTTGACTAAACCTGATTTTGACTTTAGAATACTATGTTTGTGACCAAAACTTTCAACAAATCTCCACCTTGGTCTCTAACAGTCTTGAGCTTCTAAAACCATTTCTTCTTCACACTTCTCTTGCCAAATTCATCAATATACATTGACACATGACAGTGACCTCACACCCTGAACCTTAAACCTCCAGCACATGCCAAAATGACACTTAAACTCTGCAGATACCAAGCAAATTCAATGCATCATTGAATTTACTTACCGGAACCACCTTCGTTAAAATGTCTGCAGGATTCCTGCTTGTATGAATCTTTGATACCTCAACTCCACCTTCAGCAATCACATCTCTAATGAAATGATACTTCAATGCAATGTGCTTTGTGCGTTTATGGAACACACAATTCTTTGACAAGCTGATTACACTTTTAGAGTCATACCAAATGGAGACTGTGTCTTCTGATTTGAATCGAAAATCCTTCATCAGTCCCTGTAACCAGATGGCTTCTTTAACTACTTCATTCAATGCCATATACTCAACTTCAGTTGTTGATAAAGCAACTGCCGGCTAAAGACTTGATCTCGCTCTGACCACATTTCCACCCATGGTAAAGATGTAGCATGATATTGATCTTCTCCTATCTAGGTCTCATGCAAAGTCTTAATCACAGTATCCATGTATCCTTAGGCTCTTTTTCCTCGTGTACACTATGTTCAAGTCCATTTTCCCCTTTATGTATCTTAACATCCACTTGACTGCTTCCCAATGAACTTCACCTGGTTTACTCATGAAACGACTTACCAGCCCTATTGCATGGGCTAAATCCAGTCTTGAACCCACCATTGACTACATGATATTTCCCACTGGTGATGCATATGGAATTGTATATGTATCTACTATCTCTGTCTTGTCCAGAGCTGATGCTAACTTGAAATGAGCTCCTATTGGAGTGTTCCCTGCCTTTGCATCTTGCATTCTTCCCAAAATGCCTGATCCAGTCCTAATTCATCTAAAAAATATCTGACCTTCTCCATTATTGTGTAATCCATCCTTTCAGTAACTCCATTTTGCTGTGGAGTATATGTACATGTCATGTGCCTAGTAATGCCTTTTTTCTACAAAACTCATCAAACACATTATTACAAAACTCTAAACCATTATCAATTCTCAAGAATTTCACTTTCTTGTCACTTTTTTCAACCAGATATTTTCAATCACAAACTTTATAAAAGGTTTCATCTTTGTACTTAAGGAAACTGATCCAAACCTTTCTACTATGATCATCAATGATACTCAGGAAGTATTGACTACCTGACATAGATGGTTTGACACTTGGGGCACCCCAGATATCAGCATGTACATACTCTAATGTTTACCAACACCAAAGCTTAGCTTCTTTGCTTTACCTACAGAACAATGTTTACAGAACAAATTCTTACCAATATCTTTCTTAGTAAGTACACCACTTTTCACCAGCATTTCAAGGTTCATGTAGCTAGTGTGAGCTAGCCTACTGTTCCACAAGGAAAATGGTTAATATCTTTGCTCAGAGATACACAATTCATCAATAATCGTCTCACCATCAAGAATGTATAAACCCCTTACCAGATTACCTCTAAGAGCCTCCTTACCATTCTTATGAAAACCCGATTTTACCATGTCCACCAGTATGCTCAAAACCAAGTGTATCCAGATCACCTTTGGAAATAAGATTTCTTCTTAGATTGGGAACAAATCTTACATTTTGCATTACCTTTACAGAGCCTCCATGAGTATCCGACCTTATAGATCCAATTCCAAGAGTTTCGACAGTGTGAAAATCTCCAAGCAATAGTTGATGCGACTCCTTATCTGAAAATCATAAAACCAGTCACGTTTAGAGGTCATATGATAAGTACAACCTGAATCTATAACCCAATTATCCTTGTACTGGTCACCTGCTGCTATTAAAGCATCTGCTGGTTCAATTTTCTCTTCAGTTACTGCAGCTTCCCCATCGCGTTCAGCTTTCATCTTGTTCTTTCTTGAATAACAATCTTTCTTCATATGTCCTTCTTTCTTGCAGTACCAGCATACCAACTTGGTCTTCCCTTTAGATTTTCTCCTCTTCCTGTTCTTGGAGTCATTTGACTCTCTAGTATTTTGTCTACCACGTTTTGTAGTATAAAGAGCTGTTGCTGGTGATTTGTCTAACTTTCCCAGCTTTGTAATTTCCCTTTCTGTTGACCTTGCAGCTGATACCACTTCTTCAAATGTTAAAGAAGTCTTCCCATACTTGAGTGTGTGCTTCAACTGATCAAAACTTGCTTGAAGTGAACTCATAAACAGTATTGCCTGAATCTCACAAGACACAGTTACATTCAGACTACTCATGTCTGCCACAATCTTGAGAAAGTTATCAACATTGACATCTACACTCTTGCTTGATTTTAACTTAAAGGTGTATAACTGCAATTGCATAAAGATCCTATTTGGTAGAGTCTTTGACATGTGTAGCCTATCAAGAGTCGACCACATTGATGCAGCAGTCTCACAATGCTTGACCTTTCAAAAGACAGTGTCTCCCACATTAAGTATGATCATACTCTTGACTCTTTCATCCTTCTCAAGTTTGGCTTCGTCTTGAATGAACTTTGATATCATAGGCGAGTCTTCATCTCCTTCTTCATATGGATTCTCTACTTCATCTTTATCCTTCTCCTTACTTGGAGATTCTTGAACTTCAATTGTGAAATCATCACTTAGTACCACTCCCTTTAAGCCTTGTATGCCAAAGTAAGCCATCATCCAAATCTTCCACAGTGAGAAATCGCCGGAGCCATCAAACTGTTCTACTTTCGTTCATGTTACAGTTGTTGACGCCATTTGAATCTTCAACCCAAACGGCTCTGATACCAATTGTTGCAAAAAAACCTTCAATTAACCCTCTAACTAATACTAATTGCACCTCAAGAACTTGATTGATCAGTCCAAGAAACTTGAAGAAAAACGATTTCAGAATTGATGTCGAATTGAATCTGAATTTGCGCACAAGAATAGAAACGATAATTAAGAGAAAGAAGACACATGAATTTTGGTAACTCAGTGTTCACCTCTCTAGTTGAGATGGCTAATCACTTGAGCTGGATCAGTTCCAACAAGAATCACTATTAGAATGTTCTTAAGCTTTTTTGCTCTATAACAATGAAGAAGAAGAAAAATGTCATTAAAAGGCAAAACAGATTATGTTCTGGTTTTATAGAAGAACCAAACCAGAAATCAGAAATCAAAATTATTCTAAGTCAGGCAACTTAAAATAAACAAAAAAACAATTGGCTTAACCAGCTCAACCAGATAACAGTTAACTAAACCCGATTTTGACATTAGAATACTATGTTTGGGACCAAAGCTTTCAACATATATTTGTGGTATTTTTAGAAAAACAATAATTTACTGGTATTTTGACTTTTGGAAGTTTATATGTGGTATTTTTTAAATTTGAATATATATTAGTGATATTTCAAAGAAATCGTGTATATTTATATGGATGTACCATTTTGTGTAGCCTAGTTCTCCTGTTCACGAGCTCTTTCTCTGCGGAAATCTAATAATTAATGACATTAAAAAGTCACAATAAAATAAAAACTTATATATCCTTCAAAAAAAACTAATTAACTAATAATTAGTAATATTACCTCTGCTTTTAGTTTCCCTATCGTATCTTCATGTAACTTAGCCTGCCAAAATAATAGAATCTAATAATGATCAATTAGGAAAATATATAATTACATCCAGATGTCTCTTATGAGACCATTATTACCATTATTGCTTAACTCATTAGGACAATTTATACACATTTGAAAACTAACAACTATTAATGTATTTACTAGTCAATGTGATTTACCTTTCTTGATCTTACACTAATAAGGCTTTTCTCAATGTTGATAGTTATCAATGTGATCTACCGAACATGAATCCAAATCTTGCCCCATCAGCTTCCCAAGATGTATAAACGATCATATATTGCATACTCCATCTACTTTTCAAACGGTGCACTTTAGATTTTTTCACATGTATTAAAAATTTTAATTTTCTATAAAAATTGCACTAAGTATTTTAGATATATCAATAAAAAAAAGTCAAATTTATTTCAATTATTCTTTTGGTTAGATAAGTTAAACTCAGTTAAATTCTGCATAGAAAATCTATAATGATACTCTTTTGTAATAAAAAAAATTAAGACTAAAACAACCTTCTTTCAAAAACAAAGGGAGTAAAGACATATACAGTAGATAAAGCTAATCAGAAACTAACCTGCAATTGACTTGAAGAAGTTCAATTCTGTTCACCATTACCGCGATTTCCTACTTGAGTTCATGCACAAATTGCTCTCTTTGGAGTCACTCTGCTGAATAATAATCCCTCCTATATATCTCATATTGTTCCACCATCTACTTCATGCTAAATACATTTTCAAGCTATCTCTTCATCATTATTCATTATCACACATATGTAATACTCTTGTAATGTACTGTCTAAACCTATATTAAGTACACATAGGCAGTTCATTGAATAGGGAATTTTAGATGATTTGCATTAAAATAACAACTATAGTGTTATTGAAACAATTTTTACAAAAGATATCATGAAGTCTAGTGTTGTTGGATTAATGATTTGGAAAGTACCATCAAATATTGCAAATATTTTAAGTATCGAGGTTTCAGAAGAGTTTCATAGTTAAAAATATAAATATTGAAATCACATATAGGTGAGATTGTAAAAAATTGTAAAACAAATCACACAAACTTTTCTAATTTACCCATAATCATCTAAAAACTTACTAAAACTCAAATCACCTCAAATCATTTCAAATGTTTGTTTGAATACACCCGTATAAACACACATGATCTATCTTAACAGCAATAGAATAATTTAAAACTATATACAAAAGATCTTGGAAGGAAAGGCCGCAATATAAAATAAAAATAACTGGCTTGTTTTTAAGATAATATTTTAACAATAGGCGAATTCTTAAAGTGAAATTTTTGAAAATATAAAATAGACCGCAAGCTTGTGCTTGCTCTGTTTGGCCTCAGAACTGGTCATGTATAGTTAATTAATGTTATAACTATGTTATTCAACCTAATTAATTAGAAGGGTTGCTAAACATATAAGATACCAACATGTTAATATAACTTGGTTTCCTATATATAGTTAGTAACCATTCGTACTTATCTATACAGAAATAACCATGATATTTATGAAAATGAACATTTTGAATATTACAAGAGTTTTTATAGCTATTAGTATACATATAACCAAGTGACTATGATACATATGGTTTCACATAATGATCAATGTTGGTTTTTCATAATCATATGAAAGTTAAGATATAACAAATTCACTTACATACTAAAGATCACAAGATTTTAGAATCATGAAAACTATATATCTAGGGATAATTAGTTTGAGACCCTAGCATGAAATCCACAAGATCTTGTCTTATACTATACATAGATCATGTTGTTGTTTTTTTTTGTTCATTCACGTAATTTCTTATTCTTAAAACGGTCTAATTGTATGGAAACTCATATCTTATTTATATTTACTGAACATGTCAAGTGGGTCTCAGCATGAGTTCCGAGGCATAGTAGGTTCAAATTTCTAGACCTGTTTTTTAGAAAAGCTTTAAATTTTTTTGCTTGTGCTTGGTAAAAGAACTTAATTCAGTTAACAAAATAATCTGGTCAATTAATTAGGTCTTAATCTATAAAATAAAAAGTTAGTAATAGTACGAAAAACCTATATCACCACAAATATATATATATATATATATATATATATATATCTTAAGACCATATTTTGGGGGGAAAACAATTTCAAAGCTAGCCAGAATCTCTACTACTAATTGGTATATAAGGTATAGAAAAAAGACCATTTATTGCATATTATTTAAAATGTTGAGTATTAATTAATAGATTACTATTGGATAGAGAAACAAATTAACACCAATTAGCTATAACAAAAATTTATATAAGTATTATATATAGAAAAATAATATAAGTATATATAGAGAGAGATATACTTTCAAATGATTGTATATAACCGAGTTGTTAGATTTAAAATTTCACAAATGATACTCCCTCTGATCTTGATAGAGTGTCACTTTAGAATTTTTTTCACATATATTTAGAAATTTCATATTTCTATAAAAATCGCATTAAGTATTTTAAATCAACCAATAGAATAAAGTACTGCATTTTTTCTATTTGTCAGAAAAGTCAAACTCATTTAAATTCTGCATAGAAAACCTAAAATGACATTCTTTTGTAACAAAAAATTAAAGTTAAAACGACACTTTTTCAATAACGGAGAGAGTATATAGAAATTCTTACTCGGAGCTAGAGAAATCATATAATTTTCCTCTTTGAGAAAAGACAATGACAGCAACTTGAGCATCACATAGAACTGAAAGCTCATGAGCCTTCTTCAATAGACCTTTCCTACGCTTAGAGAACGTGACTTGCTTACTCGTCGCGTTTTCGATTCTTTTGATCTCGATCTTCCCTTTTACCTTATTTTGCTTGGCAAATTCCATATCTATGAAACCCTAAATCTGAAACTTTTTTTTAGGAAATGGAAAAATAAATAGTTTCTTTGAGAAAAATAAAAATAAAGAACCTGGTTCGTGTTAACAAGAAGGAGATCTAAAGACAAGATCAAATGTAACAAACACACAAAAGTCAAGATAATTATAAGTAACTTCGATATATAGATAAGTAAAGAAACCTAATAAAAAAACCTTTGTTCTTGATGTTTCAAGATTTGTTTCAAATACATCCAAGAACATAAAGCGGCCAAAAAATCTGTGATATATATTGGGGAAGAAAGCTTGACTTCCATACAATTTGATACAAATGATTATAACCATACAAATCTTTCTTTTTATTACTTGCATTTTTTAAATGCCCAGCGTACCCTTCTATTACGTTCTGACAAAAAATGTATTTACAGGAATGACATTCGCCACGTAGAAATTCGCTGACGTGTATTAATGAGACGACTTATGGTTACATTGCAGCTGATTTACTGAAACCCGCTGAGTTAAGAGAAACTAGATGACTTACAGGCATAAGTCACCCGCTCGTGACGACTTACTTACAAAAGCTTGTTGAGTTAAGAAAAATTAGCTGACTTACGGGCATAAGTCACCCGTCCGTGACGACTTACTTACAAAAACTGGCTGATTTATTTTTAAAAGGCTGACTTACGGTCATTAGTCAACTTACTTTATGGATGACATATGAAAATATGGCTGACTTACGCGTTTACGGATGACTTATGTATTCCTGTTACAGCTGACTTATACTTCGGCGTGATGACTTGTTGAAAATTGTACTGAGTTATAGTTAGAGATGAGTGAGTTAAGTTTTGCAGGCTAATTTAGTGCAGTTGACTTATTGGATGTTAATACGGCTGAGATACCTATGCTCACCCGTCAAGAGCTGGATTAATGTTCAACTCATTGTGTTTACGACTGACGTACTAGCGAAAGATTAATTACTAGAATAGCATTCATGTCACCATTGATTTAGTTGACAAAAGGGCTGACTTATGGTTTCTCAGCACATTATGACCGATTAATTACTAGAATAGCATTCACCTTGCGACTGACTTACGTTGCATTTGATGGCTGATTTACTTGGATTGGGTTATGTGTTGGTATTGCGGCTGACTTATCTTTTTGCCATGTCATCGTCCATGTCAGCATCCATTGCGGATGATGATGTGGAAGGTTAAATTTGAGAGAGAGGGTGTTGAATTTTTTTTGCATTGTACATAGTCTTACCGATTCTTCTTCGATAACCGACTTCTCCATCTATCTTCTTCATCTTATCCTTCATTTCACACTGAGAGCTTATGGATCGGGTACTTATTGTTTCCGGTAACTGGGTTAAGAAAAACAGATATGTATTCGACGCCGACAGTAGATGATGTAGAGTTCTACTTATAGATGGGCAAACAACACGCGAAGTAGTAGAAAAGTTGGTATTCGATGATAATGGATTCAATGAGTCGACGCATCATATACAACTGAGCTACATGTTCTCAAATAAAGCTTTTAAAAATAATGGCGCACGATACTCTACCAGTTTATGTCTCTAATACTCGACAGTTGCAAGGTTTTCTATGGTTATGGAAAATTGAACCTATACGGGGACTTTCTCGGCGAAATTTGTCCATTCGTTCTACCTTCGAGTGTCGCAATAACTATCAATAAGCGGTTTGGTATAGAAGTTTTTTTTTGGGGGCCAAGTCTGAGTTATAATAATGATAGATTCAGTTATATTAACTTCAATGCTGAGTTATTTTAATATCAAGGCTGAGTTATGTTTTCGATGTAACTGACTTAATTCCATGATGCGGCTGACTTATTCGAATGTTTATGTTTTCAATAAGCAGTTTGGTATAAATTTATTTTTTAATGGGCCGAGTTATGTAAAATATTTGGACTGAGTTATATTATCGGTAGGTTGAGTTATAGTAACAGTTGTGCCACAAAATTGTTGGTATATCAGTTGTATCCTTTGATTCATTCTTGTTCAACTGATGTTTTGGATGGTTTTGTTGTTGTTTTTGAGTTATAGTAGTTTTGTAAGATATCAATTGCATATTGTTGCTTCTAAGTATGGTTGAGTTACCTTTTTCACATCACCGAATGAGGTTCAATTCTATACTTAACCAATTTCTTGCAATTTTAACAATTCTTTAAGAGTTTTTAAGTAAAATATGCGCATTTTATAGATATATTCTAACAGTTCAAATACAAGATTAGGTTCCAAGACCAGAAAATTCCAAAAGGGGTTTATAGGATCATCCGTCCTCATAGAGGTCTACTGCCATTTTCGCCTGAATACCTTGAACATTGGTATCGTTCATACTATAAAAAACTTCGCCAAGCGCTAGACATTCAATAAAATTTAATGTAAACACCCCACAATCACCATATATATGGTTTTGTGGAACATGTTGACATCCATCCATCGGAAGGTAAAACTTTTATTCCTCGTAGGTTCTCGTTTGTCATGTGGAACATATTGGTCCAGCATTCGTGGAATCAACTCCAGTAGCGGTTGAAAAGCTTTGTACACTTTCTCCATACTTACTGGTGTTACCTATCCAATGATTGAGTCGTAGCAATCAATCCTCCTCTCTTGCAGATGAACATAATACGCCACCCAATGATCAATGCCAACTTGCTGCACCCCGTACAAGTGATCCACATCTATAAACCACTTTGTTTTCGTCTGAAGGTCTTCAGGTAACATGCCATTTACTAATTTTTCATACTGTTCATAAAATTCGAAGGCATTCCGGCTTGGTTCGAAATTGTGAAAATCGCAGCCCCACAAATTGCAGAACCAGCTATCAAAAAACACAATACGTTCACTCCATAATGGGGTGGCCTCTTCCATGGACTTTCGAATGAGGACTCTAATATACGAAGCCATGTGCTGTAGAATGAAGCGTAAAATATCATAACCCGGTCATCAAAGAGTAAATAACTCAGTCACTTATATAAAAAAACCCAGCCATTAGCTAAATAACTGAGTCGTAAAATAGACTTACAATATCCCACAGCCATCCAAAGCTCTTATCCGTTCCCCACTCATTTCTTACAGTAGTAAGCACTTTGAAGAACATACCCTCACTGTCCGACTTATCTTCCTTCATGTACAATTAAACACAACTCAATTTTTGCATAGAATGAGGATATAGTGATTAACAAGTGGTCTTAAGGTCCATACTCAAATTTCTTTAGGTGGTCCATGAGTGCCTTCCATTGCGCCGACTCAACAAGTACTAGAGGATCATATAATGATACAAAAGCATTAATACCCTTCCTCATGCACATCATCCCATTTGGCCCAATTTATGGAAAACCTTGTGCTTCAGGAGCACATTTGGAGATACTTGACCCGTTATGAGATAATTGAACCATTTTCTCCCGAACAGGTTTTATTTTTCCCAACCTCAATTCTTCATGTGCGTCTTCATCCACACATTTCACGGCCACCTTCTTCTTGTCCTCCGCCGCTTTCTTCTTATCATCCGCCACTTTCTTCTTTTTCTCTTCTGCCACTTTCTTCTTATCATTGGCTTTTTTCTTTTTTAACTCAGCTTCTGCCTTATTCTTATCTTCATTCAGTTTTGTGTTGTGCCTTGTGACGCGTCCCTTGGGATGATATTTAACAGTCTCATCGACAACAACAACCTCATCAACCTCACTCTGTTTCTCCTCATCAACCCTACCATCGCGTCTTGCCACAAATGAATCCTCGACCTCACTCAGTTTCTTTGCAAACTCTTTTGCAGGGGTCTTAGCAGCGGGTAGACTATCATCGGGTCCCTTAGGAGGAGGAGGAGCATCGGTGTCATCGACCACAGTAGGAAAATCCTTCTCCGCCTCATGTGTCTTGGCCACTTCATCTTCCGAATTGGGTTTAACCCTATCATCGGATCCTGCCACAACATAATCCTCGACCTCATTATTTTTCTCCTCTACATTTTTTGCAGGGGTCATGGCTGTGGGTGCAATATCATGAGGCGGCGAGTGATATGTTAAAGATGGGGGGTTAGGTTTTTGAGAGGTAATCATTGTACATGGGACTTCCACGTAAATCCATTTCTTTCATAACCACCTGGACTGTCTCTCCGAAAATTAGAGGAACCATTTTTGTGAACCCCGCCATAATTGAGTCAGAAAACACCCGCATAGAATTTTCCATAACAACCAGAGATTCCACACCTATATTAGTGGTTTTCCCTACAGCTTTCTTCTGTTCCTTTGTTGGTAGCTCGGTCTTACCCGAGACATCAGCACTCCTTCTTTTATTGTCCTTATCTTTCTTCTGCTTCTTTGTTTGTTTCTCGGTCGTAGGCAGAACGTTAGAGTCCCTCCTTCTTTTATTGGGCACATCCCAAAAACCACTAGCATAGCGGCCAGCGTGTATGTATGTTATCAAGTTCACAAGTTTTGTATCGTCTTCTTCATCCGGCCATTTAGGAAACAACTCTTGAAAAGACTCCTTCATGACCATATTCCTCACGCGAACCTGCACAACTTAAAACATAACTCTGCCTTCAAATTCAAACAAACTTAGCCAACACGTAAATAAAAACTATCCAACGCGTAACTCTGCCACGATTAAAAATAAAAACTAACTATCAATAACTCGTAACTCAGTCACCAAGATAATAAAAACTGAATAAAAACTCGGCCGTTGAACAGGATATACAAATCGTCTCAACATAACACAACCACCAAATTATTAGAAACTTGGTCTGAAAACATTACCTTGCCAAAACCGCTAATATAAAATTCAAAAGGCACTCGTTCATCAAGTAAATAAAAAAAACTCAGTCATCAAGTAAATAAAAACTATCTACCTCATAACTCAGCCAAGAAGAAAATAACAACTCGATAAATCAGCAGTAATACAAGAGATACAAAATGTCTGAATATAACACAACCACAAAATAAATAAAAACTCAGTCTGATACATTACCTTGCCATGATTTATGATCTCATCAGAGATGGCAGAATCTAAATTTGCACGTGGACGACTTCCAGCCCATCGAAGAAGCGGAATCTCATCGTTTATTAACTTGTTCCCATAATTCTCTCCGAAGCACGTGACATATTCATACCCCAAACCAATAACACGTGAACTAAACCATTGAGGGTGTATGAGTTACCATCTGCTCTCGACAACTTAATAGATTTAACAAGAGATTAAAATGCAACACGACCCCATGGGTATTCCATCATAGCATCATCGTCGAATACCATTTTTGCAGTTTTAAAAGGTATTCTAGAATTACTACTTAGAGCATAAATACCAATGGCTTGCATGAATAACAGGCCCAACCATTTGCGCTTTTCTTGAGTCCATGTCGGACAGACACTTAATGATGTCCTCAATTCATCTAACTTGGGTTCCATCCCACACGGCACATTCAACTCAAAAGCTTCGTATTGCTCAGGTTCAGGTTCAAAAATTTCTATTGGCAGTGGGTTTGTGTTTAACCCAGTTATCTCAGAAAACTCGTTTAATCCAAACCTGATAGGTCGATCACGAACGATACTCCGAATCTCCATATGATTCACGTGAAGTTGTCTACAAAGTAAATAATGTACTGTCTTAGCAGACCACACGATTGGGCTATCACCTAGCTTGGCAATGATCCATGATGTCTCTCAAACGGACATTGTGATTTAACAATTTTTTTCGAGCTTAGAAGCCCTTAATTGTCTTGGAGGGTAATCTTGTGTTTGATATTCAGAGGCAGACATCTGATCATAAAAAGACAAATATAAATCATCCATATATATAATTAACACAGCTGCGATGGAAAACCAAATCAACCATAACATAATGAAATCTTCGACAGTGTTTTCATTTTTGTTTAAAATATTCAATGTTTATTACGAAAAAAAACTTTCGACAGGTTTTTGTTTTAAATCTCATATAATACAGATTTTAGTTTTAGTATAGAAATAAACAAAACTGCTAAAAACTAATTTCCCTATATTTTATGGAATCTATTTTTCTAAAATCTTGAATGGCTAAAAATATAGATTTTGAAAAACAAAAACAAAAATCTCTTTTAAAATCTGCAAACAATCAAGGCCTAAAACTGAATGGTATCAGAAATAAAACTCGGTCTTAACAATATTCAAACTCAGTCGCATTATATGCCAAAATCACTCGCAACATACAGGAGTACACGACGAGGGAGAATACGGTTTCGACGAAGACGATTTCGGAAAATATGACCATGGTTAAAAGTAGGGAAACTAAACTGTTGTTTTTATTTAGGGTTTACTCCATGTAAAATACAAGAGTGTTTAAGAATATTTTTTTATTTATATGTAAAATGAAACTCAGACACAACAACATTAAAAATTGATCTGCAACAAATTCAAACTCAATCGCAACGTAAATCAAACTCGATCGTTACAGAAATCAAACTCAGCCACAGCATAAATCAAACTCGTCCGCAACAGAAACATACTCATTCATAACATATATCAAGGAGAATCAATCGCAACTTACGAGAAATTTCGAAGAGGGTTCACAAAAATATTTTGACGATAAAGATGACGAGCGTGATAACTAAGTCACTAAACTGTGTTTAATTTTTTCTTTAGTGAGAGTGAAATAGTTGAGCGACTGAGAAATTTGATATGTATAATGTATGTTTTATTGACGTGGAATACGGTTTAGTGACCTGGATTTTTTTATTTTTGAAATTTTATGCGGCTGAGTTCTCGCTTAACAATAGTTGAGTTTTGATTTCAATAAAGCTTAGTTATTAATCGAAGAGTCATAATTTCTTTTACCTCAATAACCTAATAAGACATCATAGCCTCGTATTATAACATAATAGATGTGTAATACTCCCTCTGTTTTTATTTGATTGATGTTTTTTAGTTTTAAAATAATTGATTTTTTTCAATTTTCTATGCTAATTAGAATTAATCCCCCTATTTCTTACTTTTAACCTTTCACATCATCATTTCACTAGTTTTGGTACTTTTTTAAAAAATAAATATTTTGTCATTTTTAAAGAAATATTTTTTCACGTTTTCAAGAAAGAGAAGGAGAATCATGTCGCGTCAAAGTTAGATAAATTTTTGGCACACATGACAATATGTGAAAAAATTAAAAGAGGAAACAGTAGTAAATGAACGTTACGGCTGAGTTATCTTACTAAAGGCCTTGTTTATCTTTGTGTATTTCTGAGTTATGTTTTTTACTTGTCGACTCAGTTAGGATTAATATACGACTGAGTTAAAATCATGGTTATAAATTATAACTTTCAGAGGTTGGGTAAAATACTGGAACTACGATAATTTTTAATATTCATAAAGAAAATAAAATACAAATGGCTAACAGCCCACCATCAAACTTCAAACTACTCCAAGTCCACAGAAATCTCGGCACTGTCTTCCATCATTAACTAAAAAAGAAATTTAAAACATGACAATATTATTTTCGGATATAATGGATTTAAACAAAGTTATTAAATACAAAAGCGACTGAAATAACCAAAAGAGGAGTATTCGTAGGTCTGAGTCGCTGTTTTCATACATGAAGCGAACTGTGCCACGATCAACATTTTTCAATGTACAATACTCAGACATTATTTTCTTCCCACGTGTTCGAACATTCATCACGAATTCATATTCATCCCCGACTATGAGAGTAATTTTGTTCGTATGAATTGATTCAAGAGATGGAGATCTTGTTGACACCCAAGAAGACCCTGTCGAGGACCTAGGCATTGTAAATAGATTTGTGTAGAGAATTTTCATGAATATAAAACGAACTAGTTTTGGTGTTTTCAAAGTGAGAGGCAATATAAAACGTAATCACTCTGTTTCTTTTTAATGGATGTTTTATATTTAAAATTTTTTTATAAAATAAAGATTTGTTATTTTTTAAGAACAATTTTTTACATTTTCAATAAAGAGAGGGTAAATCATGTTGCGTCAAAGTCAGAAAAATTTTTGGCACACATGAGAATTTCCGGATACGGTTTGACCTCGACAAAGTAATACCACATCATAGCCTAACAGTTGCATAGTAAGACATCATTTGCCTCGGTTAAAAACACTTATCGATATTATACGACTAAGTTATGTTTACACGGCTAAGTTATTGTTTATCATTTGGCTGGGTTATTATTATTGTCTTATACAATTATAGGCGAAATGGCTAAGTTATTTTTATTGAATGCCTGAGTTATAATTTAAAATACATGACACATCTGAGTTACATCAAGCTGATTATTATTTTTTAACACTTTTTTGCTAAGAACTTTCATTAAGAAACACCAATGGAGGTGGTCAGGTAAGCAAACCAAAAGTGCTGATGGAAACAGACTACCAATGCTTTCTTAAACCATTACAAAATAAGAAATCCCTAGGTATAACTTAAAAAAAGACTAAAGCATTCTTAGACCACCTTCATTGGAGTAACTAAGAAGATCTTAAGAAGATTTCTTAGCTATTTAAATTGAATTAATAAATATAAAATTGATAAATTACTAAGAACCATTTCTTAGTTAAGTGTTTTAAATGGTTATGGATTGAAATGGTTTATGATCGAAATATAAGACCATCTCCAACAATAAACCTCTTAATGTGGTGCTTAACCAATTTTTAATAATATTTTAATAGGTTAAGAAACTCTAATCATATCTATCAAAATATGTCCTCCAATGGTAGAACACCAAGAAGTTCTTAAATATTTTTTAAAAAAACTATATTATGAATATTACAAATAATTAAAGTTGAAACAAATATAAAATGCATATAAGTAAGAAAATGAAACGACATAGAACCAAAAATTTTGGATATTTTTTTGGTATTTCGGGCATGAAATATCCAGAACCGACTTAGAACCAAAAATTTCAGGTATTTTTGGTTCCTTTAACATGAAACCGAACCAACCCGGAAAGATTCGACCCAGAACCGAACCGAATATTAGAAAATTATCAATTGGGTATTCGAAATTAGGATCCGAAGAAAGATTTTTATATGTTTTCAAGAAAAAGAGGGAGAATCACGTCGCGTCAAAGTCAGATAAATTTTTGGCACGCATGAGAATATGTGAACATATTAAAAGAGGAAACAATAGTAAACGAATGTCACGGATGAGTTATCCTACTAAAAGCCTTGTTTATCTTTGTGTATTTATAAGTTATGTTCTTTACTTGCCGACTGAGTTATGATTAATTTACGACTGAGTTATAATCATGGTTATAACTTATAACTTTCAGAGGTTGCATAAAATACTAGAATCACGAGAATTTTTAATATTCAGAAAGAAAATAAAATACAAACAGCTAACAAACCACCATTAAAGTATTGAGTTATGTTTATAGTATTATGTCGAAATCCGTTGGTCAAACTCAATCTCATCACCTTGTTTACAAAAAAATACATTTAGAATACTTACACGTTTACATTAATTTACAACATAACAAATAAAAACAAGCTAGATGAACAAGAACTGTATCAAATCCCTTTACTTCATGGATGAATGTTTTATGCTTTATTGTTAATAAAAAATGCGCATGACTTCATCAGTAACATCGGGCTAAATCAACGGTGAGAGATTAGGTGCCCCTTTGGTGGTTTCATAAGCATTGGTCCATCCATCATCACAATATATTGGAGCAAATTGAGCAAAGCTTATGAAAATAGAGTTGATAGAATAGACCATATGAATTGATATTGGAGACATAATGATGTCACACAGTTCAGGAGGTAATTCAACAAATTCTCTATAGATACCCTTTTGTAGCTACAAAGAATTAGGGTTGTAACCAAATGCATATTGAAGAGGAAATTAGGGAGACTTTCCACTAACTCAAAGAAGTTGCTGGAAAAAAAAGGAAGAAAAGCAATTAGAAAAATTGAAGCCAATATAACAAAACAGAACATAGAACCGAAATTACCATTTGGAACAGAGCCAATATTAAAATAAGCATTTGGAGATTAGGTGTCCCTTTGGTGGTTGATAATAAGCAGGAGCGAATCGGATTGAATGCATACTATTTGTGAGCAATATTGAAATCGAAAGAGAGAGATTTCATGCGTACTCTTTGAGAGGAAATCGAAAGAGAGAGATTGTGAATTTGTTAAAAAAAATTAACAAAGCCAACAGGGAAATAAATAGAAAGAGATAGAGTGAGAACGGTCACTTCAAAGACAAATGGCGGAGTTCCATATATCCCTTTTTAATATAAAAATTGAAGAGTCACAATTTTGCGTATTCCCGCCTCTTCTACTTTTTTTATTTACCTCAGTAACGTAATAAGAGTGGGATTTGAATGTGAAACTGATTTATGGACTTGAATGTTTTTGTGATACGACTGAGTTCTAGTTTTTATTTTAAACAACTGAGTTATGGTTTATAAATGGCCGAGTTACAGTTTACCATCGATGGACATATCAAAATTATTTTAGTACGACTGAGTTATTGTTAATTTTTTCTGGGCTACTTTTACAGTATGTCTGGGTTATGAAATTTAAAGTTATAGTTATGGCTGAGTAATGTTACTATATGCTGGGATTTCTTTTTATGTATGTCTGAGTAAAGTAATCAGTTTCAAATTTTTGTCCTCGGTAACGTAATAATCATCATTACACGCCTCGTAACTGCCTAATACTCTGACATAATAGCCGACATATAATAAGCATAGGGTTTGACCTTGGAAACTTTTTATCCCATCATAGCTGACAGAAAAATTACTCGATATTATACGCCTAAGTTATTGTTTATCATTTCGCTGTGTTATTATTGTTGTTTTATAATAAACGATACGGCTAAGTTACTTTTATTGAAGATGAACGTTACAGCTAAGTAATAAGAGTGGGCTTAATATGAAAGTGATTTATGGGTTTGAATGTTTTTTGATACGATTGAATTTTTGGTAAAGTTTTTCTTTAGTTTACAAAATATGTCAAATATATGAACCGGCTTAGTTATTGTTATCTTAGTAAAGGTCGGGTATAACTCTGAGGTCAACTATGAATTATCGTGAAACAACTTCTCAGAATTCACCTCTTCTGGCTTAGCACTTGCAACATGATTCATACGTTTTCTATTGCTCGTTGTCATTTTCCTTCGTTTTGGTTCTGTATCCATAGAACCCATCATGCAATGCAGAACATAAACAAACAAAATAGGGTAAAAAAAACCTTCATTTGAACAGGATATTCTCAAGTTCAGCTATGCCAAATCAAGCAGTTGTAATTAGAGAACTTACATTGTTGAACAACCACAAGAGACTATGACAATAGAGCATAAAGCAAACCGAATGTCCATACAATTCATACACTTGCTTATTTTTACCAACAACATCAAGTCCTAAAAAAGACTCACCAAATCCACGGATCAAGGCATTGACAAACTCAGCCGGAGAAACACCATGAACTGAATGGGATTTCACAGAAGAAACCAATGTATTTGCTAAATCCAGAAGCGCTTCCGCATCGGCAATTTGCTCTCTTGGTTAGAAGAGTCATGTTTTTTCGTATTCCCACATCATTACACGCCTCGTAAAATCACATTATCCGCGGCATAGAGAGAGAGAGACTGACTTTATCGTCCTGCCATAGTTGCCTAATACTCTAACATAATAAGCATAGGGTTTGACCTCAAAAACGTATTATCCCATCATAGCTGCATAGTACTAGTAAGACATCATTTGCCTCGGTTATAACAATTATCATTCGGTTAGGTTATTATTATTGTTTTAAAATAAACGAAATTCCTAAGTTATTTTTATTGTGTGCCTGAGTTATAAAGTTCAAAATATATGAAACGGCTGAGTTAAATCAGGCTGATTATTCTTTACATGAAGCTGTGTTTTTTTGTCTCTACTTTTACGACTTAGTTATTTTATCACTACGGCTGAGTTATGTTTACGACTAAGTTATGATTAAGGATGAGTTATGTTCATTTTATATACTATTTCGTAGTAAAGAATAAACAATAAACCCTAAACCCTAAATGGGTTAAAGAGAGACCAATTAATTATTATTTTTAGTAAAAATGATATCTAAAGTAAAGTTACTGAGGGTAAACGCGGCTATGATGTGCTCTTACGCAACTATGATGTGATATTACGGGTGAAATGATGTCTTATTACTACGTTACCAATGTCAAACGCGGCTACGAGGCAAATGATTATTTAACTTATTGTTTCGAAAGGTGTTTTTGTTTAACTAAATAGTCAAATGTAATCTAACTAACTCTTTTAAGAGTCTAATTAACTCATAAATTGTAATCTAAACCCTAACCACTAAACATTAAACCCTAACTCAGTCGTAACTTAGTCATAACACAATAAAAATCACAACTTAGTCATATTGTCTATAACATAACTCTGACGTAAGCATAAATTCCCGTTTTTTATTTAGATAACTCAGATATCATGAAAACACATTAACTCAGATATTAGTCTTGTATAATACGGATAAGTATTGCCGCTTCTAATATCAAGAAATTTTCATAACCGAGATCAAACTGATAGGATTTGTGACTTTATGTTACCTCGAGTAGGGTTTGCTTATAACAGTCTCTAATCTGTACATGAATAAAGGTTTGATTGACGTTTTGTCATTCAGAATTTTAAGTTTATTAAAGGGGTCTCTTTATTAAATAATAAAGGGTTTTTACAAAAAAATTATTATGATTTCAGTTATCGAGGTAAGAATAACTCAGCCCTTATCAAGTTATCGACTTAAAAATAACTCAGTCCTTGTTACATTTCAGACGTACGAATACCTCATCCCTTATAAATTTAGCGAGTTAAGAATAACTCAGCCCTTAAGAATATCAAATATATATGTCGTGTAATTGTCGCGTATCCTGTCCAATGAACAGAGTGATAAGGTTGTGAACCAAATTTTACAATACCGAACCATCCGTTTATTGAGACTAAATCCAAGATAAATTTAGTTGAGACTTTGAATTTGGTCGAATTACTTTTGTTTTTGATTATTAACTATAAATGTTATTATGGTTTCGAGGAGCAATATGCATGCACAATAGTAACTAATGAGTACTGAAAGATTAAATAAAAAGAACAAAGAAAAAAACTTATAAATGGTTTAGTTATAGAATGTAGAAATCAAACAGAATTTGAAAAGTTAAAATCCCCATGGCCTCAGAAAACTCTAATGAAGATATCCATGGAGCGGTGAATCAGATTATGAAAACATTCTATCGAAGAAGAAACCAAGAACAATTATGGAATTCTTGTCTAAAATACAACAGACCGAGTGTTGTGGCTTATATTACAGGTGGTTGGAGAAAGTTCTGCTTAGAAAATGGATTAAAAGTTGATTCTTTTCACAAGTTTAAACTTGTCCGAAACGGGATAAGACCTTTGCTATAATTGTATTCTAACAGAAATCAATTGGTGCTTGTTCTATCTTGACCTTGTCCCTCGAGCAGAGCTTGAGCATTGGTGTTGAATCTTCTATTCTTACAAACTCCAATGTAAAAGACTCTCCGGTTTATTTACCCACCCTCGTCTCTTACTTTTCAATCTTGGATTTTCATATTCAGCTAACTCTTGCGCAAGCATTTGAAGATGATGAAATTGTGTGCTCTACTCCTTATTCAAGAATGAGTCAGACACCAAAATCAAAGATGGCTTTAATCACGTATCCATGTGCGGCTCCAACTAAATAGCATCCATCTTCACAGTTGAGATTTTTGTCCACTAGAACAGTTAAAAACACATCTTCCTGTAAAGGATAATCAGCTTGATGTAACTCAGCCATTTCGTATATTTTGATTTTATAACCCAAGCACTCAATAAAAATAACTTAGCCTTTTCATTAACAATAAAGAAATAATAATAACACAGCCGAATGATAATAGTTATAATCGAGGCAAATGATGCCTTACTAGTACTATGCAGTTGTGATAAGATAATACGTTTTCGCATATGGAATTGACGACATACGAAAACGCTTGCTACCATTTTGGGCCCTATGGCACATATGAAAACAAAAGAATGAGTGTATCTTTGCTGGCAAGGCAAATCACGTATTGAATATTATTCAACGGGCAAGTAATGAAGTAGATGTATGGTTATATAACAACACCTCACCTAGCCAAGTTCGACAAAGACGTATACCAACTACAAGTTGGACAAGGCCACAGAGAACCTGGATCAAATGCAACTTTGACACAACTTTTATTAACTCGGAAATAGCGCCAACATATGGATGGATCTATAGAAATGCTTCATGAACATTTTGTGGTGTCGGATAAGGAACCAAAAAACCAGTAACAACCATCATAGCAACTGAGGCGCAAGCACTTATTGTCGCAATGCAACATGCTTAAATAAATATGGGTAAAAAAAAAGACAAAGTATACCTCCTAGTCGATGAGTTTAAGAATGACTCTCTTCTTTTGTTCCGATTTGGTGTCGGTGATATCCTTGAGATACAGGATTCTGCGTGGATATATTTTAGAGATCTAGATAGACTTTTAGTGTGAAAGTTACACTATGGGTAAACGTTAGTTTATAGCAAAAACAAAGTTTAAGAAGCGGGGATACGCAAGAATCGTGACTGTTGAATTTTATAACTCAGGCACTCGATAAAATAACTTAGCCATTTTATTTATTATAAAACAATAATAATAACCCAGCCGAATCATAATTTTTATAACCGAGGCAAATGATGTCTTACTAGTACTATGCATCTATGATGGGATAATACGTTTCTGAGGTCAAACCCTATGCTTATTGTGTTAGCTATTATGTCAGAGTATTAGGCACTTACGAGGGGTTTAATGATGCTTATTACGTTACCGAGGACAAAAATTTGAAACTGATTACTTTACTCAAACATAAAAAAAGATATCCCATCATTTAATAATATAACTCAGCTGTAACGATAATTTTAAATTTCATAACTCATACAAATTGTAAAAGTAAGCCAGGAATACATTAACAATAACTTAGCCGTACTAAAATAATTTTGATCCGTCCATCAATGGTAAACTATAACTTAGCCATTTACAAACCATAACTCAGCTCTTTTTGTAAGAAAAAACGAGAACTTAGTCGTATCAGAAAAAATTTAAAATCCATTAATCAGTTTCACATTAAGCCCACTCCTTTTTTCTCACACATTATGCCTACTCTTATTACTTTACCAAGGTGAAAAAAATTTGAAGAGGCAGGAATACGCAAAATTTACGAGGCGTCTAGTGATGCGGGAATACGAATATCATGACTCTAATCTATTTATTCATATGTTTCTCTCTTTATTTGCTCGCAACTTCTCTCTTAATCTATCTCAAGCTTTCTCTCTTCTCTTCATCTTTCTCTCATCCTAATCTATCGCTTTCAATATTTCTCAAAAACATTTTGCATATAATCTATCTCTTTCGATTTTGAGTTTGCTCGCAAGCAGTACGCATGCAATCCGCTTCCCTCCTACTTATCCTATGCAACCACCAAAGGGGCACCAAATCATCTAAATTTTATTGTAATATTGGTCGCTTATCCAATGAATCCTCCAAATGGTAATTTCGGTTCTATGTTTTGTTATGTTGGCCTAAAAAAACTAGAGGGTGACAAAAAAATAATAATAATGAAAAAATAGTTTGAAACCAGTCTTGGATTTGATAAAGTTAGATTTTGCCATTTTTGAATAATCATTCTAATGTATTTTTAATCTTAACTCATTTGTTTTATTGTTCTTCAGGCTCTATTCCAAAAACATGAATCTTGATTTTGATGACTCAATTGTTATGCATAATAGAGTGAGATAGCAAGATAGAGTTAAGATTCTTCAAAAGTTTATGAATCGTGTTGATTTAAAATTGGCTTTTCTAAGGAATTATCCTTTAAACAGATTCTCACTTAAGTGTTATGATGATCTTGGACCGATTCCTGATGTAGATTCAGAAGAAGATACTATGTGTTACGGCTTTTCTGAATCAGATGAAGATGATGATTACCTTTACGACATCTCTGACATAGTGGCAATGTCTCTATTTCTATGGTCTCTGGGATGACAAAGTATAATCTGACCAGTAGTAATCGTCAGACATTTCCGCTATGTCAGAGATGTTGTAAAGGTAATCATCAACTTCATCTGATTCAGAAAAGCCATATTCATAGCATCTTCATCTAATTCAGAATTATTTTAGTACGGCTGAGTTATTGATAATGTATTTCTAGGTTACTTTTACAATATGTATGAGTTATGAAATTTAAAATTATCGTTACGGCTGAGTTATATTACTAAATGTTGGGATTTCTTTTATGTATGTCTGAGTAAAGTAATCAATTTCATAATTTTGTCCTCGGTAACATAATAAGCATCATTACATGCCTCATAACTGCCTAATTCTCTGACATAATAGCTGACATAATAAACATAGGGTTTGACCTCGGAAACGTATTATACCATCATAGCTGACATAAAAATTACTCGATATTATATGCCTAAGTTATTGTTTATCGTTCCGCAGTGTTATTATTATTATTATTATTATTCAACGATACGGCTAGGTTATTTTTATTTAATGCCTAAGTTATAAATTTAAAATTCATAACTCATGCATCAATTAAAATTAACTCAGACATACATTAACAATAACTCAGCCGTTTTAAAATAATTATAATCCATAAATTGATAAATTGTAACTCAACCATATATAAAACATGAACTGAACCGTAATTAAACGTAGTACTCAGTCGTTTCACAAAAACATTCAAATCTCACTCTTATTACTTTACCGAGGTAAATAAAAAAAGTAGAAGAGGCGGGAATACGCAAATCCGTGACTCTTCAATTTTAATATTAAAAAGGGATATAGGGAACTCCGCCATTTGTCTTTGAAGCGATGGTTCTCACTCTATCTCTCTCTATTTATTTCTCTGTTTCCTCTGTTAATTTCTTAACAAATTCACAATCTCTCTCTTTCGATTTTCCTCTCAAAGAGTACGCATGAAATCTCTCTCTTTCGATTTTGATATTGCTCACAAACAGTATGCATTCAATCCGATATCGATACTACTACTCGTAGTACAAACATTATATAACCACGAAGAAAACTCAGTCATTAAGTAAACATAAACTCATCCGTAATGGAAAAATAACTAAGTCGTAAAAGTATAGACGAAAATAACCCAACTCTCTGTAAAGAATAATCACCTTGATGTAACACAGCCGTAACGTGTATTTTAAATTTTATAACTCAGGCATTCAATATAAAATAACATAGCCGTGTCGTTTATTATAAAACAATAATAATAACCCAGCGGAATGAAAAACAATAACTTAGGCGCTTAGGCGTATAATATCGAGAAATTGTTATAACCGAGGCAAATGATGTCGTACTAGTACTATACAGCTATGTATCTATTTTTCTTATTTGTTATGCTGTAAATTAAAGTTAACTTCTAAGTGTTCTAAAAATTTTTTGTTCTAAACCATGGATGAGACAAATACACAAATATTGCTTTGTTGAAGTAGAGTGACTACGTTTTATATTGCCTCTCACTTTGAATGATAAACAATAATTTAGGCGTATAATATCGAGAAATTGCTATAACTGAGGCAAATGATGTCTTACTAGTACTATGCAACTATGATGGGATAACACGTTTTTTAGGTCAAACCCTATGCTTATTATGTCCCAGCTATGACGGGACGATAAAGTCAGTCTCTCTCTCTCTGCCGCGGCTAAAGATGTTATAATACGCAGATATAATGTGATTTACGAGGCGTGTAATGATGTCTTATTACGTTACCGAGGACAACAAAAAATTGAAGAGGCAGGAGTACCAAAATCGTGCCTCTTAGATTAATACACGACTAATATAATTTTTATTCTATAGGGCTGAGTTGTTCTTAAATCGGTAAACGTAATAAAGGTTGAGTTATTCTTAACTCGGTAACGTAATAACGGCTGAGTTATTCGTACGTCTAGAATGTAATAAGGACTGAGTTATCCTTAAGTCGGTAACTTGATAAGGCCAGTGCTGAGTTATTCCTACCTCGGTAACTAAAATCGTAATGATTTTTTTAAAAAAAAAATTATGACTGGAAAAACGTCAATCAGAGTTATCTGAATAAACAACTTGGTTTTTATGTTTATGTATGTGTTATGTTTTAGTTGTCATTTGTATTTAAAAAAAAAAGTAATGATTTTGCTGTTAATTTCTCTCTCTTTAACCCATTTTATCCATATTTTCCTAATTTCAATACTTAAAACCTAACTTTTCAATTATACTACTCCATTATTTAATTATAGAAAGTTATATGACTGGGTCATGGTTACCAAATAAGTTAGTTTACGACTTAGTTCTTTTCCCTATACGACTGGGTCATGGTTACGAAAAGTTTTCAATACGAATGAGTTATGTTTACTAAACAATGGAGTTTTATTCGTGTTTAAAAGTTATGGCTGCCTTCAGTTTCAATTACGACGGAGTTATTTTTATAGTATTATGTCGAAATCTGTTGGCCATACTCAATCTCATCACCTTGTTTACAACAAAAGTTTTTTAGAACACTTACAAGTTTACATTAATTTACAGCATAACAAATAAAAACAAGCTAGATGAACCAGAACTGTATCAGATCCCTTCACTTCATGGATGAATGTTTTCTACTTTATTTGTTAATAAAAAAATGCGCATGACTTCATCAGGATTCGAACCAAGATCGAGAACCACTTGATGGACCATTAATTTGTAGCTACCGTTTGGAGCAACAGTCATATCCATTATGCGGGGTGTATAACAAGGAATCTTAAGAGGAATATTAGAGAGGCATTCCACTATCCCATTGAAGTTGCTGGAAAAAAAATAGGAAGAGAAGAAATTATAACAAATTGAATCCAATATAACATAGCATAGAACTGAAATTATCACTTTAATTTACTCTCAACTTAAATTACCATTTGTAGGTTGAATAGGATAAGCAGCCAATATTAAAATAAACATTTGGAGATTATGTGCTCCTTTGGTGGTTGAATAGGATAAGTAGGAGGGAAGCGGATTGAATGCATACTGTTTGTGAGCAATATCAAAATTGAAAGAGAGAGATTTCATGCGTACTCTTTGAGAGGAAAATCGAAAGAGAGAGATTATGAATTTGTTAAGAAATTAACAGAGCAAACGGAGAAATAAATAGAGAGATAGAGTGAGAACCGCCTATTTTGATTATTGTTAATATTAAGTAACGATTTTGCGTATTCCCGCCTCTTCTACTTTTTTTATTTACCTCGCTAAAGTAAAAAGAGTGGGATTTGAATGTGAAACTGATTTATGGATTTGAATTTTTTGTGATATGACTGAGTTCTAGTTTAAAAAAACAACTGAGTTATGGTTTCTAAATTGCTGAGTTACAGTCAGAGGCGACTCTCGATCCAAGCCAAAGAAGCTAGGGTGTGCGGCCGCTGACTTTATATAATTATTTTGGCCACATATTTAAAAAGTCTCTCATGATCTAGTGGTTCCATGCCTTCGCTTCCAACTTATCTTCACGAGTTCGATTCCCTGAACTTGTTTTACCTTTCATCCTCCTTCCTTTTCTGTACTACATTCCTTTTTTATTTTTTTTCCTTCTTCCCTCTTTTTCGTTTTGTTTTCCTTTTTTTTATGTGCTGGTATTGCGACTGACTTATCTTTTTGCCATGTCATCATCCATGTCAGGATGTATGCCATGTCTCAAGAGAGAGGGTGTTGAATATTTTTTTTGCATTGTAGATAGTCTTACCGATTCTTCTTCGGTAATCAACTTCTCCATCTATCTTCTTCATCTTATCCTTCATCTCACACTGAGAGCTTATGGATTGGGTACTTATTTTTTTCGGTAACTGGGTTAAGAAAAACATATATGTATTCCACGCCGACAGTAGATTTGATTTGTGATTCTACCATTGGTGTTGGCATGTTTGTGTCGGCATCATCAAATTCTTGATCGTTGTTTCCACTCATTCTAGAATCTAAACTAGCTGCACCTTGTTGGGCACTCCATCCTTCGGCCCCAGTTAGGGTAATAGAACCAAACTCATCCTCATACAAATCAGAGTTAGGAACCAACTTCGTCTTATATATTTTATTCCCAGGACATTCCTGAAAATGAAAAAAAAATAAGTACAAAACAAAATACACAGAACAAAGCTGAACATAACACAATGCACAAAAAAGCAAAAAAAACAATGCCAAGTTTCTGGCAGATTGACTAATTAGCTAAAGACTTACATCATCTCCAGTCCTCATCATTTCTTGCTGCGTTTCCAGCAAGTTCAAGAATCGACCTAGTACACGACTTCCAATTCTGCTTCTGCAAAATTGGAGAATCAGGGGCCCCTGGGCTGAGTTATTCTTAAATCGGTAAACGTAATAAGGGTTAAGTTATTTTTAACTCAGTAACGTAATGATATGATCCTGACCAGCACTAAAATAGAACTTGAGAAAGCAGCTTTGAATCAAGGAGTTTATGAGCTTGAAGATAAGGATAAGCTTGTAGATAAAGAGACTTTGGAGATTCAAGCTGGAATAATAACAAGATCAAAGGCTAAACAACTTGCTAGAGTAATAGGACAAGTATCAAGAGGAAAAAAGAAGAGTATAAAATTCTTGGACTTGAAGCTACATTTTAAAATTTTCTTTATGCTATCTCGGGCAATCTAGTGTATGCTAATTCAATCACATTGGTTGTGATACAAGCTGCCTAGATATTCATCAAGAGAGGTGTTGTGGCTTGCATTCTTTTCCTTGGTTTGGTTTTGTCCCATTGGGTTTTCCAAAAAAGGTTTTTAATGAGGCTTGTTCACAACACTTAAACAAAAGCCTCTTTATGATACTAAATCTCATTTCTATCCATTTTTATGTTATTTTCATTTTTAAAGTTAGACTTGATTTAAACTTGCATGGGAGCCTCTTGTTTTAATTGTTTTGTGGTTTCTAAGAAGTTGTGCATGTACAACCTTCTTACCTTTATATTTGGACGAAAATCATGAATAAACTCATCAAACTCTTTTTTAAAAACCTAAGAATTCTCTATTGAATCTTGTTTGATCACTTTGCTCTTGTTTATGTTCAGAATCTATTTCTACATAACAAACCAAATCCAGATAGTCTAAGAGTCATTCCACAGCTCTTAGAAGTATCATTCATCCCAATTTTGTTTCCGAAACACAGCAACCATTGGAGAAGCATTCATGGACTTAATCCTCACACCTAGGATAACATCAAGTGGTATCAGAGCTAATCTTCATCAAGAGGTTGTATTTGTCTGTTTCTGCAATTTTTGATTAAACATATTCTGATTTGTCTTTTGAGATTCTACTTGCATAGAGCATCACGAATCTGAATTATATGATGCTTAAGGCTTTGATTAAGAGAAAAAGTAGATTTCGTGCCATTATTTACTAGGTTTTGATATGTTGTTAAAAAAAACGAATCCGTTAATTAGCACCCTGTTTTGACTGTTCATCTTCTATTGAATCTGTTTGTGTTTAGATCATTGTTGTATTGATTTATTGAATGATTAGAAGCATGATTAGGAGTTTTAACAATAGATTTTAAGAGTATTTAAAGCAAAAACGTTCTAATGTTGATTAAGAACACAATATGAACATGTGCATGAATCTATTTTGAAAATTGTTCTGATTTTTGAAAATTTGTTGACTCAAATCAGGTTCTGTATGAAATTTTATGATCTCTTTGTGCTAAACATCATCCTAGAATTAGTTATAGTTGAGTTAGAAAAGGATTTGATTGCTAAAGAAATGTATTATGCATATTTGGTTAGGTAGTTGATCATTAGTAATTTATCTCATTCTTACTTTTGAATCTGTTTTTAGAGTCAAGTGCTAGTGATTTGTTTGTGTATTTCTTGTGCTGGTACAATGGAAACCATTGAAGACATAATGAGCAGGCTTAGTCCCATGGAGCGTAAATTTGTAGAAGACTTCACATCAAGAATGGAGCAAAAGTTTGACACAAAATAAGATGCACTTAGGCAAGAAAGACTTTATTCCTCAAGAAGAAAAAGTAAGCGGTTTGAGAAACAAAAAAGATCAATTGCCATTAATTTTCAATGGTTAAACTCTCAAAACACTTAGGCTGATGAAAAAACTCAGAAAGAAAAGACAAGAAAGTACCGAGAGTGTTTCTCGGAACCACAAGGTAAGTGCAGCCAAGGTAAGTTTTCTAACTTTTCAAGATCAAAGGAAATTTGTTCTAGAAATGCAACAAAACCAATATTACTTGTGATAAAAACTTTGAAAAAGACATATTAGATATCTTGCAAATTTTCTATTATGGTATTAAACAATTGTGTGTGTCAAAAGAAGTTGAAACAGGTACAGGGGCAAATGAAGAGCACAACAGCAATAAGAGCAATCCAACTAATCATCAAGAAGAACCAACACAAAGCCATACTAAAAACCCATATATTGAACATGTTTCAAGCCTATATGAGATTACTTTGGATCAAGAACCTACAAAGACAGTGAATTTTCTTGAACAGAATGTGAATCATGAACCGGAGCATATAGACTTTGTCTTTGGAGATTCATCTTGGAAACCCAAGAATTTGGATAAGATAATACTAATTGATGTTCTGAAATCAAGTACAACAAAAGAAGATCAAGTGTTCAAGTCATTCAAGGAGAACCAGCATCACGACTTTGGTGGACAAGGCCACAATAATTCCACTATGTTTTTGAGCAATAAAGAAACAATTTACCTTGATTGTTTTGTGTTTTTCAGAAACTACAACTTGCTGCCATGGATGGGAGTTATGTATCATCAGCCATGGGAAGGAATGATTGCATCTATGTTGATCAAAGAATACCCACCTGATGCATCATGCCTTATCAAACCTCTACCCCATCGAGATAAGCACTTCAACTCCCAAAAGCGAATGAATACTAACTTGTTGTGTTTTGGTGCAGATTTTATAGTTTTGAAGAGACAACTGCAACAAAGATTTTTTGAAACCTCAGTGGAACATAAGATCAGTTTGGAGCTAATCGGAACAACAACTCAAACTCAAGGCGCAATGAACTTGTCTTATATGGATTTTTCCATACTTAGACAACTCCAAACATTTATTTGGCGACCAGGAGATCTTCTACAGTTATCAAAATATATACATGGAGCTACTGCTCAACACACATACTTCTTAGCTCGTGTTAGAAGCAAAGATGGTCTCAGACAGCCTATACTTGAAGCTAAGATAAAACCAGCAGCTTGGCGAACTCAAAATCAGTCCAGTTTGGCCAGACCAGAATAAGCACCTCCATGGATCATCAAGATCAGTTTCCCATGGTTTTCCATTGTCAAAAGATCAATCCAGATCACCCAACCAGTTGACCCATTCCTTTGGTTGATCATAATCTTTGTAAGTTTATCAAAGGATTTTTACTTTACTAAATTTTAGGTTGTTTGTTCGTTGTTGCAGGGATTTATATAGAAACCAGGAGAAGCATAGAGGAGCAGTTTGAAAGCAAAAGAACATCAAAACCAAGAGCATATATTGATTTTCCTTTTTGTTTTTTATATATTGATAAAATGGAAATAGAATATTAAATAATAAAATGAAGAAAGTCTCATTGCCAGATATTCAAGGAAACACATCTTTCTATAATTATTGCTTTTCTCTATCTAAAAAAACGCAATCACACCTATTGCATAGAAACACATCTTTCTATAATTAATTAATGAAGTAGTATAATAAATTGAAAAGTTAAGTTTTAAGTATTGAAATTTGGTAAATATAGATAAAATGGGTTAAAGAGAGAGAAATTAATAGCACAATCATAACTTTTTTAATACAAATGATATATAAAACATAACACGGACATAAACATAAGAAACCAGTTGTTTATTTAGCTAACTCAGATATCAAGAAAACACTTCATAAAATCCCTAGTGCAATTGAGATGTATGTTGAGAATTAACATACAATGTACTCTAAGTAACTCATTAAGAGTCTTAACTCATTTATATATTGTTTCGTAGTAAACAATAAATAATAAACCGGAAACCCTAAACTCATGAAGTGTCCATTTTTTTTTTTCCGGAAAATTGTTTTTAATATTTTTTCCTTTCGACTCGCGATGTCTCGACTTCTTATTTCCCTGTATATATAGTTACCCTTTTTGTTACCATACTTTATACTTACCCTCTTCACCATATGTATTTTTGTCATATATATGTCCAATTTATCGGTTGTTCCTCCTTATTCCTCCAGGTTACACAGCAGTGTCAATGCTATTAATAGTTTTGATGATCGGGAAAACCTCCCCGTGCTAAACCATGGTCCCGATATTTTCCCTGACAATACTAGTGTTGTGTGGTTTAAAAATTTTTTACGATCTTGTGAAGGTGTGCACTCCAATTCTTGAACAAGGATGGGTTCATGGATGGCCAACTTACCGCTTAATTCCCGATGATTATAAGGAACAATTGTTTCTTATACTCGTTGTAAGCATCAATTGGGTTTCCTTCCATAGATACAAAAACAACACTAACCCTTCTGTTACACCTTTTGGGTAGGAAAAAAACAGGTGGGATCCGTCACATACTGCGACAGTTTGGACATATTTTAATATGGCGGGAAGAACGATTTATGATTACCATATGCGTATGTTGAAGAAGACTTGGGCGCTTTTTTGGGAGAAACCCGAGTCGATGTTAACAAGAGTTTGTCTTGAACTAGTAGATATGTTTAAGGAGTTTGGACCTGATAATTGTGGATGATTATGAGTTTGTATATCACGTATTTTAATTTTATTACATTTCTATATCTCATCTGTCTAACAAACATGCACAAAAATACCACATTTTAGTAAGATAACTCAGCCGTTTGGTAATATAACTTGCCGTCAAATAAAAATAACTCAGTCGTATAGTAAAACTATAACTCATACATGCACCAAAATGACGACTAACCGTTTAGTAAGATATCTTTTATTTACAAATTTTGCTAAATATTACCGCCTCTTTGTATTACACTAATATCGAGAAATATTTGTATAACCGAGCCAGATTATCTATTACCGTACTTGATTTTCTTGATTTCATTTTTTGTTTCATATTACTCGATTTTTCACTTTCTTTTAATTATTGTTTTTCTCTTTCCAAACGCAATCACACATTTTTCCTTGAAACACATCTTTCTATAATTAATTAATGGAGTAGTATCAATAATAAATTGAAAAATTAAGTTTTAACTATTGAAATTTGGAGAATATTGATAAAACGGGTTAAAGAGAGAGAAATTAACAGCACAATCATTACTTTTAATAAAAATGATATCTAAAATATAACTCTGACATAAGCATAAAAACCCAGTTGTTTTTTAGATAACTCAGATATCAAGAAAACACATTAACTCGTATAATACGGATAAGTATTATCGCTTCTAATTGATAGAGTTTGCTTGTAAAAGTCACTAAATTGTACACGAATAAAGGTCTGATTGACGTTTTGCCAGTCAGAATTCATTAAGTTTATTAAATAATGAAGGTTTTTTAAAAAAATTCATTACGATTTCAGTTACCGAGGTAGGAATAACTCAGCCCTGCCCTTATCAAGTTTACCGACTTAAGGATAACTCATTCCTTATTACATTCCAGACATACGAATAACTCAGCCCTTATTACGTTACCGAGTTAAGAATAACTCAACCTTTATTACGTTTACCGATTTAAGAATAACTAAACCCTAAAGAATAAAAATTATATTAGTCGTGTATTAATTGAAGAGGCACAATTTTTGGTATTCCCGCCTCTTCAATTTTTTGTTGTCCTCGGTAGCATAATAAGACATCATTACACGCCTCATAAATCACATTATATCTGAGTATTATAACATCTTTAGCTGCGGCAGAGAGAGAGAGACTGACTTTATCGTCTCATCATAGCTGGGACATAATAAGCATAGTTTAACCTCGAAAACGTATTATCCCATCAAAGTTGCATAGTACTAGTAAGACATCATTTGCCTCAGATATAATAATTTGTCGTTATTATACGCCTAAGTTATTGTTTATCTTTTCCATTTTATCAATATATAAAAACAAAAAGGAAAATAAAATATTATTTTTATTTGACACGAACCGACTTACGTAATGTTATATATAGACAAAATTGTAAATATGGGTACAAAAAAGTTTTCTAATTAGCTAAATAGGTACTTTTTTAATTCATTGCCTATAAGGTACTTTAGAGATTGCTAATTACTATTATAACCTCTAATTAATGTTTAAATAATTTTATATAAATATAATTACTTTTTTGATTAAAAAAGTAATAAAAACAATATATTTAAGGTTAAAAAAATAAACCTATTTCTCTTAAACTAAAGACACACCGCCGACATAACTCACTTTGTTTTAATCATCTTCTTCTCCAACCTTACACACCCATCGACAATTTTGGATTCTTCATCCAGAGCTCCGACGAACAACCGACGCTCACTTAGGGTTAGTCTCACTCGTTTAATTTTTGTTCTCGGCATTGTATTCTGACAGAGGATTCATCTCTTTCCTCTTAGCGTTACCAAATTTTAGGGATTTCAATGTTACTAGTGATTTTCATTTTTGCATAGTTTTTTTTGTTTTTTTAGTCTCAATTTGAAATGGAGAGTCAACAATCCCTAATCTCAATGCAATTTGGGTTCTCACATGCTTTACTTAAACTAATTCTTCTTCCTTTAGCTTCAGTTTTCTTCAAATTGATATAGAAAGCTAAATCACTACCAATTTCTTGATGTTAAGCGCTCCACTATCCATCTACACAAACAGAACCAAACAAGTTCCAAGTGTTCACTATCCATTGAAAGAGTTTAAAATCCATGAAACTAATTATAGCCAAAAAAGCTATAATGCACCAAAAGTTCTCGTGAATTGCTCTCAATGTAATAATTACATTGATAATTACATTGGATAAAGTCACACAAAATTCAAAGCTAACAGTTGAATTGCTCTCTGATTTACTTGTCCTTTGTTTTTTGTTTTTAGTCTCGGTTTCATGTCTATGTTTCACATAATTTCATGATTACTTAGCTTTATTTTTTTTATATAGTCTCAATTTCATGTCTAACTCATGTCTTAGGATATATAAATTTTATTGCCTCATGTGTTATAATTTATGTGAATTACACCACTATCTAACTCACTGCGTAAATATATAAATGTGTGTGTTCTTTCTGATTGTGATGTCTTAAGTATGAGTTTAATGTTTCTTTTTTACAGGAGATTGACAACAATGCAAGAGTTGGCGATGCTAATTTTCCATCAAGAATATATGGAATTTCATAAATACCATCCCATGGGACTATGCACGTTTACATGGAGATTGAATATCTTTTAACAACTGTAAGGTATCATCCTCAGACTGAAATGGAGAGACACTTGTTTTGGTAAACTCTTCGACTTGCCGGTATCAAGATGTTCAAACTCTGGTACCATTCACATATATATTCACCATTAATGTTCACCATTCACATTCACCATTCACATTCACCATTCATCATTCGCATTCACCCTCACCATTCACATTCACAATTCGCCATTCTACTTCACCATTCACACTCACTTTATACATTAACCTTACATATTCACCATTCTCATATCACCATTCATATTCACCTTACATATTCACCTTACATATTCACCATTCATATAAAACACACATTGTTCATATATAACCACCACATGCTTCCATTAAACGTTCATAATAAGCATTCACATACATGATTTGTATGTTAAATTCTAGTAGTCAATTTAAAATGTTGATCATTGTGCTTTAACAATCTTTTTACATATGGTGGCTTGGAGCAAAGAGTGTCTATCATGATTACGGAAGTGAAGCAATGGGTAAGACAAAAAATGGAGGATATCAAAGCATTTTTGATTGAAGGGCTAGCTAAGGAAAACCAACAGGTGCCTAATACTAGTGTTGGACCGGTTTTTCCCAAGTCAGATGCTGATATACATGCAATAGTTTAATGAATAATTTAAAAAATATACAGTGTATTGTTGGTGATCTGATTGAACCACGTGGTAAGAGTCTCGGTAAACAACCTACATGTTATCTTCTTTGTGTATTTATCTCATTTACATCATTTTCTAGTGTCGGAGTTCAAGGTTGAGATGCGCAGTAGAGCTAATTTTATCAAGGCAATCGAGAAGCTGGCTGGCAAAGATGAATTGGACACGTAGATGTTCTATCATTTCTATTAACACCTTTTATCTTGTAACTCTAGATGCACTTTGTCTTTTTGGTAGAATATATTTGAGCTTTTTTGTATAAAAACAAGTAAATGTTTATTTAACAAACGATGCACAATGATATGTGCATAACGTTAACACTTGATCACAGTTCAATTAAATGATTCACATAATTTCTCAATATCTCACGGGGAAGATTCACAATTTCATAACAACGTTCATGAGTGGCTAATTGATTCACGGATGTTCATCACCATTCATGGATGTAATTACCTCACTGCTAGTTGGATTTGATATTTGGATTTCTCTAACCATCATCGTTTTTGTCTTGCTAGAAAAAATGTAACGAATAGACAAAGAAGAAGAATTGGAAAAACCTAATTGACGTGTTAAAGAGAATTACGATTTTACAATGATCGTTTATGTCTTGTTAGGTAATTTTTCTTTTTCTAATTATACAAAATAAACACATAAACTAAAAAGAATTATAATTATAATTATTTTATTTACATAGGGGTATTTTAGTCATAAAATATTGTGAAAAATCAATACTAAAAAAGTACCTAATAACTAAATAAAAAACAAAAGGTACCTATTTCTCTAATTATAAAACTATAATTATTGAGAATTTGTAATACTCGCTTTACACTATGCTCATACTCATTCTCCAACATCTCTTTCATTATTTTATTCTTCTCGGCAAGAAGAACATTACGTTCAACGCAAGTATCAGTATTCGAATTAGCCTCTCTATGCTTCCTTTTCGTTCTTAAACTTCCAACTTTGTTTTGTGACTCTACCATTGGTGTTGGCATGTTTGTGTCGACATCATCAAATTCTTGATTGTTGTTTCCACTCATTCTAGAATCTAAACTAGCTTCACCTTGTTGGGCACTCAATCCTTCGGCCCCAGTTACGGTAATCAAACCAAACTCATCCTCATACAAATCAGAGTTAGGAACCAACTTTGTCTTATATATTTTATCCCAGGCCATTCCTGCAAATGAAAAAACAATTTTAAGTAAGAAACAAAATACACATAACAAAGCAGAACATAACACAATACACACAAAAAAGCAGAAAAAACAATCTCAAGTTTCTGGCAGATTGACTAATTAGCTAAAGACTTACATCATCGCCAGTCCTCCTCGTTTCTTGCTGCGTTTCCAGCAAGTTCAAGAATCAACCTAGTGCACGACTTCCAATTCTGCTTCTGCAAAAGTCGGAGAATCAGGGGCCCCAGGCTGAGTTATTCTTAAATCGGTAAACGTAATAAGGGTTGAGTTATTTTTAACTCAATAACGTAATGATATGATCCTGACCGGCACTAAAATAGAACTTGAGAAAAAATCTTTGAATCAAGGAGTTTATGAGCTTGAAGATAAGGATAAGCTTGTATATAAGGAGACTTTGGAGATTCAAGCTGGAATAATAACAAGATCAAAGGTTAAACAATTTGCTAGAGAAATAGGACAAGTATCAAGAGGAAAAAATAAGAGAATAAAAGTCTTGGACTTGAAGCTACACTTCAAAAATTTCTCTATACTATCTCGGGCAATCTAGTGTATACTAATCCAATGACATTGGTTGTGAGACAAGCTACCTAGATATTCATCAAGAGAGGTGTTTTGGCTTGCATTCTTTTCCTTGGTTTGGTTTTGTCCCATTGGGTTTTCCAAACATGGTTTTTAATGAGGCTTGTTCACAACACTTAAAAAAAAGCCTCTTGATGATACTAAATCCCATTTCTATCCATTTTTATGTTATTTTCGTTTTTTAAGTTGTACTTGATTTAAACTTGCATGGGAACCTCTTGTTTAATTGTTTTTGTGATTTCCAAGAAGATGTGCATGTACAACCTTCTTTCCTTTATATTTTGACGAAAATCATGAATAAACTCATCAAAATCTTTTCTAAAAACCTATGAATTCTCTCTTGAATCTTGTTTGATCACTGTGGTCTTGTTTATGTTCAGAATCCATTTCTACATAACAAGCCAAATCCAGATAGTCTAAGAGTCATTCCGCATCTCTTAGAAGTATCATTCACCCAAATTTTGTTTCCTTAACATAGCAACCATTGGAGAAGCATTCAGGGACTTAATCCTCACACCTAGGATCACATAAAGTGGTATCAGAGCTAATCTCCATCAAGAGGTTGTATTTTTCTGTTTCTGCAGTTTTTGATTAAACATATTTTGATTTGTCTTTTGAGATTCTACTTGCATAGAGCATCACAAATCTGAATTATGTGATGCTTAAGTCTTTGATTAATAGAAACAAAAGTAGATTCCGTGCCATTATTTACTAGGTCTTGATCTGTTGTTAAAACAAAATGAATCTGTTAATTAGCACCCTGTTTTGACTGTTCATCTTCTATTGAAAATGTTTGTGTTTAGATCATTGCTGTATTGATTTATTGAATGATTAGAAGCATGATTAGGAGTTTTAACAATATATGTTAAGAGTATTAAAAGCAAAAACGTCCTAATGTTGATTAAGAACACAATATGAACATGTGCATGAATCTTTTTTCAAAACTGTTCTGATTTTTGATAATTTGTTGACTCAAATCAGTTTTTGTACGAACTTTTATGATCTCTTTGTGCTAAGAATCATCCTAGAATTAGTTCTAGTTGAGTTAGAAAAGGATTTGATTCCTGAAGAAATGTATTCTGCATATTTGGTTATGTATTTGATCATTAGTAATTTATCTCATTCTTATTTTTGAATCTATTTTTAGAGTCAAGTGCTAGTGATTTGTTTGTGTATTTCTTGTGCTAGGTACAATGTAAACCATTGAAGACATAATGAGCAGGCTTAGTTCCATGGAGCGTAAATTTGTAGAAGACTTCACATCAAAAATGGAGCAAAAGTTTGACACAAACTAGATGAACTTAGGCAAGAAAGACTTTATTCCTCAAGAAGCAAAAGTAAGCGGTTTGAGAAACAACAAAGATCTATTGCCATTGATTTTCAATGGTTAAACTCTCAAAACCATTGGGCTGATGAAAAAACTCAGAAAGAAAATACAGGAAAGTACCAAGAGTGTTTCTCGGAACCACAAGGTAAGTGCAGCCAAAGTAAGTTTTCTAACTTTTGAAGATCAATGGAAATTTGTTCTAGAAGTGCAACAAAACCAGCAGAGAAATCCCCAACCTCCAATATTACATGTGATAAAAGCTTTGAAAATGACATATTAGATATCTTGCAAAAGTTCAATTATGGTATTAAACAAATGTGTGTGTCAAAAAAGTTAAAACAGGTACAGGGGCAAATGAAGAGCACAACAGCAATAAGAGCAGTCCAAATAATCATCAAGAAGAGGCAACACAAAGCCAAACTAAAAAGCCAGAGATTGAACATGTTTCAAGCCTATATGAGATTACTTTGGATCAAGAACCTACAAAGACAATGAATTTTCTTGAACAGAATGTGAATCATGAACCGGAGCATATGGATTTTGTCTTTGGAGATTCATCTTGGAAATCCAAGAATTTGGATAAGATAATACTAATTGAGGTTCTGAAATCAAGTACAAAAAAAGAAGATAAGTGTTCAAGTCATTCAAGGAGAACCAGCATCAAGACTTTGGTGGACAAGGCCACAATAATTCCACTATGTTTTTGAGCAATACAGAAACAATTTACCTTTTATTGTTTTCTGTTTTCCAGAAACTACAAGTTTCTGCCATGGATGGGAGTTATAAATCAGAAGCCATGGAAATGAATGATTGCATCTATGTTGATAAAAGAATACCCACCTGATGCATCATGTCTTATCAAACCTCTACCCCATCGAGATAAGCACTTAAACTCCCAAAAGCGAATGAATACTAACTTGTTGTGTTTTGGTGTAGATTTTACAGTTTTGAAGAGACAACTGCAACAAAGATTTTTTGAAACCTCAGTGCAACATAAGATCAGTTTGGAGCTAACCGGAACAGCAACTCGAACTCAAGGTGCAATGAACTTGTCTTATGTGGATTTTTCCATACTTAGACAACTCCAAACATTTATTTGGCGACCAGGAGATCTTCTACAGTTATCAACATATATACATGTAGCTACTGCTCAACACACACTCCTTAGCTCGTGTTAGAAGCAAAGATGGTCTCGGATAGCCTATAGTTGAACCTAAGATAAAACCATCAGCTTGGCTAACTCAAAATCAGTCCAATTTGGCCTGACCAGAATAAGCATCTCCATGGATCATCAAGATCAGTATCCCATGGTTTTCAATTTTCAAATGATCAATCCAGATCACCCAACCAGCTGACCCATTCCTTTGCTTGATCATACTCTTTGTAAGTTTATTAAAGGATTTTTACTTCACTAAATTTTGGGTTGTTTGTTCTTTGTTACAGGGATTTATATTGAAACCAGGAGAAGCATTGAGGAGCGGTTTAAAAGCAAAAGAACATCAAAACTAGGAGCATAACTTAGTTCAGAACTTTATTTCGAAACCAGGAGAATTGTCAAAAACAACTTACAAGAGAAGGGAATTCAAAGAGGCATTGAACTACACAACAAACCAGATGTGCTCAAAGGAACAATCAAACCAATATGGAAAATCTAAGACTTTGCCAATTATTATGAATTCACAGGTAAGTGTGATCATATCTCCCCCAAGATATTACTTATTATGTCCTTTGTTTTGCAGGTAAATCAGATTTGAGGACAAATCTTTTTCAAGTGGGAGAGGATGATATTATCCTGACCAGCACTAAAATAGAACTTGAGAAAGCAGCTTTGAATCCAGGATTTTATGAGCTTGAAAATAAGGATAAGCTTTTAGATAAGGAGACTTTGGAGATTCAAACTGGAATAATAATAAGATCAAAGGCTAAACAACTTGCTAGAGCAATAGGACAAGTATCAAGAGGAAAGAAGAAGAGAATAAAAGTCTTGGACTTGAAGCTACACTTCGAAAACTTCTCTATACTATCTCGGAAATTCTAGTGTATGCTAATCCTATCACATTGGTTGTGATACAAGCTGCCTAGATATTCATCAAGAGATGTGTTGTAGCTTGCACTCTTTTCCTTGGTTTGGTTTTGTCCCATTGGGTTTTCCCAACAAGGTTTTTGATGAGGCTTGTTCACAACACTTAAAGAAAACCCTCTTAATGATACTAAATCCCATTTCTATCCATTTTTATGTTATTTTCGTTTTTAAAGTCAGACTTGATTTGAACTTGCATGGGAGCCTCTTGTTTTAATTGTTTTGTGATTTCCAAGAAGCTGTGCATGTACAACCTTCTTGCCTTTATATTTGGACGAAAATCATGAATAAAATCATCAAACTATTTTCTAAAAACCTTAGAATTCTCTCTTGAATCTTGTTTGATCACTTTGGTCTTGTTTATGTTCGGAATCTGTTTCTACATAACAAGCCAAATCCAGATAGTCTTAGAGTCATTCTGCAGCTCTTAGAAGTATCATTCACCCCAATTTTGTTTCCCTAACATCACAACCATTGGAGAAGCATTCAGGGACTTGGTGTGATCACATCACGTAATAAGGGCTGAGTTATTCGTAAATCTGGAATGTAATAAGGAATGAGTTATCCTTAAGTCGGAAAACTTGATAAGGGCAAGGCTGGGTTATTCCTACCTCGTTAACTGAAATCGTAATGAAATGTTTTAAAAACCCTTTTTATTTAATAAACTTTAAAAATTCTGACAGGCAAAATGTCAATCAGACCTTTTTCGTGTACAGTTTAGTGACTTTTACAAGCAAACTCTATCAATTTGAGTGGAATCTTCTCGATATTAGAAGCGGTAATACTTATTGGTATTATACAGGACTAAAGAGCATCTCTATTTAATAGTGGAATCTTCTCCAACCCATATCTATTCTTGACAGAAAGTTGGGTTCTTTCGTATCTACTTTAGCGACTTAGATATTATTTGCATTTCATGAAATGTCTACAAAATAAATGTTTTTCTCAAATAATCCTTCCCAATTTATAGTAAACATGAGTTAAAACTTAAAACTAGTTAACTGACATTTTTTATATATAAAATATGCTAAATTTAAACTGAAATTCCCTATGCTTTTATATTATTAAGAGGATTATATTTATCTTATGTTCTTTTAATACTCAGTCTTTTATATTAAATGTTAAGATTTTTAACTGAAATTAAACTAATGATTGCATTAATGAAACATCAAAACTAATAGACACTGTCTCTTTAATACTCTCTCTCTCTCCCTTTCTCTCTCTCTCATCCTTTTTGTCTCTATGAAAAAGCAACCACCAAAAGTAGACGTTGAATCCCTCAAGGGACTCATAAACTTGAGTATCGAAGCTAGCTACAACTCCAAAATCAACAGAACAAGATCCACTGATCATGAACGGCCTTTGGACATCGAATTCGTAGAGAAGATCTTAAACTACGAGTTTAAAGACAAGAGTTTGTTGCTACAAGCGTTCACATACACGAGTTACCTTGAAAATTGTGTTTCGTACGAGCGTCTAGAATTTGTAGGAGATAAGATGGTTAATTTGGTTATAACTAAAGAATTATATGAACGTTAATCTGATTCTCCACCCGGTTTGTTGACAAATCTCCGAGTGGTCAACGTTGATACCGAGAAGTTGGCACGAGTCGCTATAAAACACAATCTATATCGCTGCCTCCATCATAAGAAACCCTTGCTTGGGAACCAAGTAACTTACTTTCTTTTTTTGGGTCAAAATAAGTTATTTTCTTCAAACCTAATTTACGATAATTGGTTTTCTTTTTCTCTATTTACTTTTCCATTATTTCTTTTTGTTTGGATAAATACCATTAATTATCTTGGGATTATGTTTTGCGATATATTTGGATTATGTGAATATATATATATATTATTTTTAAGCTAGTTATTCAATATATTTATAGTCAATAATATTATTATATTTAACTTTTCATCAGATAATAATATTTGACTCTTTAAACAAATTAAAATATTTCTAATTTATAATATTTTCAATGTTAAATATTTTATAATCTTTTGAATTTTGATAACTATTTTTTAATTTATAATTTTTTATTATATGAATGATGTGATGGTTCAATAATATTTTTTAAAATATAATGACATAAAATTATTAAATATAATATAAGTAGAAATAGAATCTTCTTTATTAAAAATGAATATATTTTGGAATAATAAAAAGGTATTGGAGTTGGGTGTGCTATGAATGTTTGTAAATATATAAAATGTGGAAATTTAAAAATTGCAGGTATTGGAGTTTTCAAAAGCAATAGAAAAACATCCATTACATTCACGTGTCTATTGAAAGTTCCTAAATGTCTAGCAGACATCGTAGAGTCTACCATTGGAGCTCTTTCTATCGACTGCAACTACTCTCTTGAGACCATTTTAGAGGTAATTTACAGTCTTTTAATGAATATATGTAATGATTACTCCATTAATTTTGGGACTAACAATATATATATATATATATGATATAGGTGGTGAAACCATTGTTGGAGCCAATAATAACATTAGAAAATTTTGTGAGCCATCCAATGACACAACTCAATGAAATGTGTCAGAAGAAGAACTTGAAATTGAGGTTTGACGACAGTTGGGAAGTTAATAAAAACGTTCATGTATTTATTGAGGATTTTATGGTTGGACATGAACATCATCTTATCAAAAAAGATAGTGCTCGTAAGTGCGCTGCAAAAAATGCTATCGACAATTTTTCCAATTTCTTTGGAAGAGGTTTTTTTATATGTTTGTATCAAAATTGAGTTCTCAAGAAGAAATTGTACTATCTTTGTATTTGAATCAACTTGTATTAAAAAAAAATTGTTTTTATTATAATGGATTTGCTAGCTTGAACATTGCAAATTTTATCCATTTATTTAATAATCTGCAAAATCAAAGAGTAATTAATACTCAAATCAGTTTGATGATTCAACAGATACCAACGTGAACCTTTTTAGAACTCTATGAAATTTCACAAGGAAACTAATCTATAACATATAAACACAAAATTTTATTTCTACAAAACCCTAGATTTTAATATAATCAGATTATTGAAATAGCTAGTGATCACATACAAAAATCGAAAACACATGAATCTATGAAAAATTAAGCGAACCTGATGTTTGTGAGAAATATCGAAAGCGTTCGATTAAGATGAGAGAAATAGGAAGAGTAGGAAAACCAGAGATATATTACGCAAATATAATGTGATTTATGCAGCTATGACGGAACGATAAAGTTAGTCTTTCTCTCTCTGCCGCAGCTAAAGATGTTATAATACGCATATATAATGTGATTTACGAGGCGTGTAATGATTTCTTATTACGTTACCGAGGACAACAAAAAATTGAAGAGGCGGGAATACCAAAAATCGTGCCTCTTCCATTAATACCCGACTAATATAATTTTTATTGTACAGGGCTGAGTTATTCTTAAATCGGCAAACGTAATAAGGATTGAGTTAATCTTAACTTGGTAACGTAATAAGGGATGAGTTATTATGTTAGTTTTTATGTCATATTAGGCAGCTATGACGGGACGATAAAGTCAGTATCTCTCTGCCGCAGCCAAAGATGTTATATTACGCAACTATAATGTGATTTACGAGGCGTGTAATGATGTCTTATTACGTTACTGAGGACAACAATAAATTGAAGAGACGGGAATACCAAAAATCGTGCCTAATTTTTATTCTATAGGGCTGAGTTATTCTTAAATTGGTAAACGTAATAAGGATTGAGTTATTCTTTACTCGGTAGCTCAAGGGTTTTTATGTCATTTTATGTCAAATATCTCTCTCAAGTCTTAACCCATAAATTAATATGATTTTCTTATAAACTTCAACACATCAAAAGCATCACAAGTGAAGAAAATAACGATAAGTCAGATTAGCGATTCAAAGTCAAAATTCAACCATAATGAAGAAAAACAACTTGGCATAAAGGAGAGAGCAATGGTGAAGAGTTTTTTAAGAAAGGCAGGATCTTCTTTCTTGCAATGGTAAAGAGTTAATTTCTTGAGGATTGCTGAATTCTCCAAAAAATAACTAACTTGTTTAGTCCCTTTTCTGCCACTGATTGGAGTTTTAATCTCAACATACTCGAGAGATGTTAAGAGACACTTAGGCATGGATAAAATTTCAACTTCATCATCATATTTATGAAAATCATAAAATTTCTGAAAACAAAACCAAATGGACAAGTTAAGTGCAACATAGTTTTCAGACTCCTAAGGAGATAAAGTTGATAGTTTTAACTAAAACAAATCTAACCACAAGAAGAGATTTCAGATTCAGACAACTCTCAAGAAAAGTTGACAATTTCTTCAAGACGGGATAGCTAAAGCTAGCGGCTAAGAAAGAAAGGTTATGAAATAAAGGTATACAATAACCACATTTTAAATAATCAAAGATTTCCTACAAAGAAAGTTTCATAAGTTTCTCAAATGAATCGAAAAAAAAAAAGAAAAACGTAGATAGTCAATTCAAAAAATATTACCTCAGTTGTATCCGAACCAATGAACACTTTTTGACACATGAGATCTCAAGGAGAAGATCACGAATGATATTTATCATTAGGTGATCACATGGATCATTATCTGCCAAAACAAGAGATTCTAATCTTTTTAGTCTCAAACTTCCACATTGAGTAGGGGAGTGGCGAAGGTACTCAAGCTTAGGAGCATCAATTTCAAACTTTAACACTTCCGAATCTCTGCTACGACGATCAAAAAGTTTAAAACTCAATAGAGACTGAGAGCAGACACGTAAAAATTGTATATCACACAAAATACAATTCTAACCTCCTACCAAACAAAAAAAGCCGATAAACAAGCAGCCGCAAGATTAGCATTGGAATCGTTGATTATACAAGTTGGTTCCTACCTCTTTTAAAATAATTATGTAGATTTGCATTTTTTTTCTAAGTTTAGCTTCTTTGTCATTTTTGTAATCCATGATGATGAAGTTCCTGGTGTTCCATACAAAAATATGTTGCAAGTAATTGCTCAGAGAATACTAAATACTTTTCCAGTTTATAATACTATCGCCTTTGGTCCACCGCATGATCTTTCTTTTGTATCAACCGTTCAGTATGGTCAAAAAAATTTCAGTGGAATGGAAGCTAAAACCAAAAAATTGGCAGAAATAAGTGCCGTTGAAGAAACCTTGAAGAGAATCAAACATGGTGGTGGTGAATTTGTTTTTTTTTTTACCTTTGACAAATTTATTTGTAAAAATTTCTTTGTATGTTCTCTTTTGATGAGTATATAAATCACCATATGGAAAAAAACAGCCTTATAAATAGTTTGGCTTTTTAGTTTTTAATCTTCAAAGTTGGTACTCTATGGGATATAAAATAATTACTTTCTTGTTTCTTTTATGTCTCAAGTAGTGGCTCTAACGAATTGAATTGTTTAGTTGGCCATGATGATTCAGGTACTAGAGAATATAAATCTGATTAAGTGGCTGGGATATGATTGGAGTGGAAGTAGCTCTGATTGCAAAGTAGTTGGTTAACTTATAGACCATCTCGAATGGTTAAGAACCTTTAAGGGTTCTTAACCAATTTTATAATAATTTAAATGTTCTAGAAACTTTAGGTTGGTTCTTATGTTTTTTATAACTCTCCATTGGTTAAGGGTTCTCAAGGTTCTTAAAAACCTTTTTTATTTACATTTTAATCATAGACCATTTCAACCCATAACCATTTAAAACAGTTAACCAAGAAATAGTTCTTAGTAATTTATCAATTTTTTAGTTATTTTTTCAATTTAAATAGCTAAGAAATCTTCTTAAGATCTTCTTAGCAACTCAAATGAAGGTGGTCTAAGAATGCTCCAGTCTTTCTTTTAGTTATACCTAAGGATTTCTGATTTTATGATGGTTTAAGAAAGCATTGTTAGTTTTTTACCATCATCACTTCTGGTTTGCTTTACCTGACCACCTCCATTGGTGTTTCTTAATGAAAGTTCTTTGATGTAACTCAGCCGTGTCGTGTATTTTATATTATGTAACTCAGGCATTCAATAAAAATAACTTAGCCGTTTCGTTTATAAATATATAAGAGAATAATAATAACCCAGCCGAATGATAAACAATAACTTAGCCGTGTAAATATAACTTAGTCGTATAATATCGATAAACTTTTTTAACCGAGGCAAATGATGTCTTACTACGCATCTATTAGGCTATGATGTGATATTACTTTGTCGAGGTTAAACCCTATCCGTGATTTCTCATGCATGCCAAAAAAATTTCTGACTTTGACGCGACGTGAGTTTCCCTCTATTTATTGAAAACGTAAATAATCTTTCTTTAAAAATTACAAAATATTTATTTTATAAAATACTTTTAAATATAAAACATCCACTAAAAAAACAAAGTGACTACGTTTTATATTGCCTCTCACTTTGAAAACACCAATACTAGTTCGTTTTATATTCATCAAAATTTTGTACACAAATCTCTTTACAATGCCTAGGTCCTCGACAGGGTCTTCTTAGGTGTCAACAAGATCTCCATCTCCTGAACCAATTCATACGAACAAAATTACTCTCATAGTCGGGGATGAGTATGAATTTGTGATGAGTGTTCGTACATGTGGGAATAAAATAATGTCTGGGTATTGTAAATTGAAAAATGTTGATCCTGGCACGGTTCGTTTCATGTATGACAACAAGCGACTCAGACCTACGGATACTCTTCTTTTGGTTATATCACTCGCTTTTGTATTTAATAACTTTGTTTAAATCCATTATATCCGAAATTAATATTTTCATGTCTTAAATTTCTTTTTCAGTTAATGATGGAAGACGGTGCCGAGATTTTTGTGGCCTTGGAGTAGTTTGAAGTTTGATGGGGGTCTGTTAGCTTTTTATATTTTATTTTCAATATGGATATTAAAAATTCTCGTAATTCCAGTATTTTATGCAACCTTTGAAAGTTATAAGTTATAACCATGATTTTAAATCAGTTGTAAATTAATCATAACTCAATCGGCAAGTAAAAAACATAACTCATAAATACACAAAGATAAACAAGGCCTTTAGTAGGATAACTCAGTCGTGACATTCGTTTACTACTGTTTCCTCTTTTAATTTGTTCACATATTCTCATGCGTGCAAAAAAATTATCCGACCTTGACGCGATGTGATTTTCCCTCTCTTCCTTGAAAACGTAAAAAATCGTGCCTCTTCGATTAATACACTACTAATATAATTTTTATTCTACTGGGCTGAGTTATACTTAAATCGGTAAACGTAATATAGGTTGAATTAATCTTAACTTGATAACGTAATAAGGGTTGAGTTATTATGTCAGTTTTTATGGCATATTAGGCAGCTATGACGGGACGATAAAGTTAGTATCTCTCTCTGCCGCGACCAAAGATGTTATAATACGCAGCTGTAATGTGATTTACGAGGCGTGTAATGATGTCTTATTACGTTACTGAGGACAACAAAAAAATTAAAGAGGCGGGTATACCAAAAATCATGCCTCTTCGATTAATACATGAATAATATATTTTGTACTCTATAGGGCTGAGTTATTCTTAAATCGGTAAACATAATAAGGGTTGAGTTATTCTTAATATGGTAACGTAACAATGGATGAGTTATTCATACGGCTGGAATGTAATAAGCACTGAGTTATCCTTAAGTCGGTAACTTGATAAGGGCGGTGCTGAGTTATTCCTACATCAGTAACTGAAATCGTAATGAAAATTTTTAAAAACCCTTTATTATTTAATAAACTTACAAAATTCTCACTGGCAAAACATCAATTAGAGTTATCTAAATAAACAATTGGGTTTTTATGTTTATGTCTGTCTTCTTTTTTACTCATTTGTATTAAAAAAAAAGTAATGATTGTGGTGTTAATTTCTCTATCTTTAACCTATTTTATCTATATTTTCCAAATTTCAATACTTATAACTTAACTTTTCAATTATACTACTCCATTAACTAATTATAGAAAGTTATACGACTGGGTCATGGTTACAAAATAAGTTAGTTTACGAGTTAGTTCTTTTCCCTATACGATTTTATTAACAATAAAGCAGAAAACATTCATCCATGAACTGAAAGGATCTGATACAGTTCTTGTTCATCTAGCTTGTTTTTATTTGTTATGCTGTAAATTAATGTAAAGTTGTAAGTGTTCTAAACAACTTTTGTTGTAAACAAGGTGATGAGATTGAGTCCAACCATGATTATAACTCAATCGTCGTAAATTAATCATAACTCAGTCGGCAAGTAAAGAACATACCTTAGAAACACACAAAGATAAACAAGACCTTTAGTAGGATAACTCAGCTGTGATGTTCGTTTACTACTGTTTTCTCTTTTAATTTGTTCACATATTCTCATGCGTGCCAAAAATTTAACTGACTTTGACGCGACGTGATTCTCCCTCTCTTTCTTGAAAACGTAAAAAAATATTTCCTTAAAAATTACAAAATCTATATTTTATCAAAAAAATTTAAATATAAAACATCCATTAAAAAGAAACAAAATGACTACGTTTTATATTGCCTCTCACGTTGAATGATAAACAATAACTTCGGCGTATAATATCGAGAAATTGTTATAATCGAGGCAAATGAAGTCTTACTAGTACTACGCAGCTATGATGGGATAAAACGTTTCGGAGGTCAAACCCTATGCTTATTATGTCTCAGCTATGACGGGACGATAAAGTCAGTCTCTCTCTCTGCCGCGGCCAAAGATGTTATAATACGCAGATATAATGTGATTTACGAGGCGTGTAATAATGTCTTATTACGTTACCGAGGACAAAAAAATTGAAGAGGCGGGAATACCAAAAATCGTGCCTCTTCGATTAATACACGACTAATATAATTGTTATTCTACAGGGCTGAGTTATTCTTAAATCGGTAAACGTAATAAGGGTTGAGTTAATCTTAACTCGGTAACGTATTATGGGCTGAATTATTATGTCAGTTCTTATGTCATATTAGGCAGCTATGACGGGATGATAAAGTCAGTATCTCTCTCTGTCGCGGCCAAAGATGTTATAATGCGGAGCTATATTGTGATTTACGAGGCGTCACTACAAGAAATATGCCTTTTCATCGCGGTCGAAAAACGCTATCGTAGGATACCATAGCGGATAATTAAACGCTATGAATGCGCCCGTCATTATAGGTCTAGCACTTTAGATAGCGAATTTAATGTCTGCTATAATTAACTAATCTACGATAGCGTTTTCCTCGATGCAATTGTTTACTTTTATAATAGCATCATATATTTGCTATTAAAGATTGTTAGTAATTGCTTTAGTTTTTTTACATTTTATAGCGTTGAATTTGTATTATAATTGGATTGCATCCATAGCAGTTTGTTTTACAAAGATAGCAAAATATTTGTGTTATTCTTTTTTTATAATTACCCAAATATAATATTATAATAATTATACAATTAAATTTGTTTTGTAATTATAATTTAGTTTCAGATTTTTTAATAATAATAATAATAATAATAAAAATAAAAAAATTAATTCATTATATTAAACAATAATACATTTCCATGTTTATAAAAGAATAATATTTCCATAATGTAAGTACAAACATAACATCAACCAACCAAAACCATAAAATCTATCAAACATTAACTAGACTCTTTCAATGTACCAATAACACTTTACAATCATTCCTAACATATATACTACCATCATCAACATATTCACTTTCTCCATTATCTGTTTTTTAGATAGGCAATGGTGTACCAACTAAATCCTCCTCCTACAGAATATTGCTTGCTTTGATATCTCTATGAATGATCTTGCAAGCTTCGTGAAGATACTCCAAACCTTCTGCTGTTCCTAAGATTATTGCTCGTCTCTTCTTCCAATCAAGCTCTTTCTTCTTCTCTGGGTCTTCACTTCCATGTCAAACAAAAATAAGTTAAGAAACTATGCAGACAGGAAGGCAAGAAGATTCGCATTGTTTATGCTTGTGCAAGTCAGAGAAGAGATCTTACTAAATAAGATGTGATCAAGGCTTGTATTAGCAAAGATATTCATAGATAATGAAACTAAAAGCCGGACCAAGTTCTTGTGCTGGCATCTGCTAATTATATCGATTTTATAATGGATCTCTTCCCTTGGCTTCTTTCTTGTTATGTGAAGCCGTTTTATTGCTATTTCTCTACCGTCATAGAGTGTTCCCTGTCAAAGATACAACAAAGGCGACTTTAAAATCATTCGATATAGTTGCAAAGTTGTAGAGAATGATATATATAAAGAGAGAAGAAAGAAACCTTGAAGATTTCACCATATCCTCCAACACCAAGCTTGCAACTTTCGTTGAATTTTTTGGTAGCTCTTACAAGAGTTGAATACTTAAAAGTCATCAAGAGTGAGCTATTACGTATAGACTGTGACTCCTTCTCTATCCTTAGAATGTCCACAAGTTAAACTTTTTAGGCTTAGTTCATGTTTGACCCACAAATACATACAAACCTAAATCCAAACAAGGAACTTACCTTTAAGCTTCTTCTTTAGACCAGCTCGCAAATAGATGCATTTTCCAAACCAAAATCCAGCTGCAATAGCCTTGACACCCACCCCAGATTTTGAAGCAGACAGTAACCAATTATACAAATCCCTCATTAGGCAAAATCTAAAAACAGGTGAAAACATATTAAGATTTTCAAAATTGAAATCATTGTAAAAGACCTGTAGATATTGAAGCCTTGGGGTTCCATGTTTTCCAGTACGTTCTTCGTCTTTGATTATTAGTAAACATTCTCACTGCAAGAATCACAATGCCTACAGAATCACAAGCAATAGTAAGTATCAATTAGTACAATTATATGAGATTTCAAGTTAGAACATTTGCTTCTCTAAGGAGAAATTTGCTTCAGCGGCTAATAGAGAGATCCTGTCAACTAAACTCATAAATTTTTTCGTGAGGAGACGAAGAAAGAAAGAAAAAGAAGAGACAAAAAAAAAAATAGAAGGGCTGAATATCCACTACTGGATGAAAAAAATCAACAGCTAATGATAAAAGAAAGAGCAATTCTTGTCTTTGTGAATTAGACAATAAAAAAATTTTAATTTTAAAATGTGTTTCAGAGTTTTAGGATTTAAAAACTTATTAGTTTGATTTAAAATAAATAAACTCTTAGACTTAAAAATTAATTTGTAAAACATAGATTTATATTATTAATGCACTTGAAACTTTTATATACATTTTGTTTTATATAATTGTAACCTTTGAACTTTTACACTCTAAATCTTCATGATCCAGGATTTATGATGATTTTTAGGGTTTGAGGCTTTGTAGAATATAACATATACGTTCATATACTCTAAGACTTAGTTTTAGGTACAAAGATCAATCAAATCTTATATCTAATAACGACCACAAAAATTGAAGAAGTAATTTCATATTATGAGATTATACACCACAAGAAATTTAGGGTATAGGGTTTAGAGTTAAAAACACACCTATATAGATAATTGTAATTTTTTAAAATAACAAAAGTAAAGTTTGTATATATACAATATAAAATAATGTTCTTTATATACTCTAACTTATGTTTATATACACTCAGACTTAGTTTTGTGGTCTAAGTCTAACATATATATTTATATACAATAAGATTTTGTTTTGGGTACAAGGATTATGAGAATTATAAAATATACTTAGTTTTAGGATCTAAGACTTAAGGCAAAAAGTTTAGAGTCTAGAGTCTAATTTTAATGGATTAAGATTCAATAAAATTATGAAACAAATGTAGTTTGGCTACGGTTTTAAAATATTATGTATTAACAATGGTACTTTAAAATCTATAAATTCTTAATCTTTTAAAAAGTTCTTATTATATATTTAATTGTATATCATATATTCTTTATATAGAAAACTATTTTCTATATACAACAATACTTTCAAATTAATAAAAAGATTATTTAACCATTAATATTTTTAAAATTTATTAATTTAAATATTTACGTTAAAAATATTTGCTAGAAGTTTTTAAATTTTATATGGACACTCTTCATTCTTTGTAAATAATTTGAAATACCATATATAAATACTCATATTCGATATTTGAGAATCAACATGTTACTAAACATTTAGAGTTTGGGGCCAAAGATTTATAAGTTTAAAGTCTCCAACAAAAATAAAAACTTTACTTTTTATGTTTTATTTATGAGTTTCTATATATTATAGAATTACTCAAAGTATATAAATATAACATAATTCTCACTTATACTTAAATTCTCACTTAAAAATACAACTATATCTTAATTTTTGAATATCTTATAGTTTTTACTGAGTTTATGATAGTTTAGAGTTTCATTTAGAATTATTTATGAGTTTCTATATATTAAAGCATTACTTAAAGAAGTATATATATATATATATATCATAATTCTCACTTAAAGTATAATTATATCTTAATTTTGAATATCTTATAGTCTTTACTAAGTTTATGATAATTTAAAGGTTCATTTAGGATTTTAGAGTTTAGGATATAGATTTTGAGTTTTAAAGTTTTTTGTTTGTTTGAATAATGTGTTATAAATATAAAACTATTAACATAATAAAAGCAAGAGTTTGAGATACTAATCTTTGGTTTAATGTCTGAATAAAAATTATCTATAATAATTTCAACAGAACGCAGCAAAACCATTAGACTCCACAGATTACACATAAAGATAATTTTTTTTATAATTCATGACAGAAGCCTCTGGCTTGCTTCTAACAGAACCATTAACCTCCACAGAGTAAACCGACCCATCCCTAACTGGATACTCAACCTGTTTATCAGATTTTGATTTCGACATATTGGATATGCTTTTGACAGAGTCATCATCTTCAGGTTGTAACTCCTTCAAGAATTTACAACAATACATCTTATAGAATGTGATTCCTATATATAGATTACACATTGGAAGCATTCCTAAATCACGGCTTTGCATCATACTAACAAAAAGTGTTAATTTTTTTTTTTTTATTAAACAAAAAATAGTGAACAAAGCGGTTCAAAACAAAAACTTAAATATACATTTTATTTTTAGTGAAATATGTTTTACAATTGAATCATAATCTCTTAACCTTAAACCCTAAACCTTATAGTTCAAAGTTTAAGATTCAATCTTAAAAAAAAAAAAATTACTATTTCTCAAATAAAAACATATTATTTTCCAACTTAGAGTTAGGATCTATCCAATTTAGGATCTAGAATTAGTTTACTTAATTATTTTACTTTGAAATAAAATAAAATAGCAAGAACCCACAAATATAAGTTTTAGATATTTATTCTAACTAGAAAAATTTATATATAATATTATGATAATCGGAGTTAACAATCAAACAATTCAAACAAACATACACACAAAAAAAAAAAAAAAAAAAAAAAAAAAAAAANCAAACACAAATATTTCAACGATCTTGCTTTAAGAGAACAACTACATGATTCAAAGTTTGTATCGAAATAGAAATGAGCACTTCTGAAATCTCCACATTGTCCATACATCTTGATGATTCTTGCTGAAACAAAAGGGACCAACTCAAATTCCTTTTTCAGAATGTGCCTATGTATCTCCTTCCCTAGCAAACAGTCAAAATCCTACCCATTTCTTCTCATCTTAAAGGCAGAACCCACATCAGCTCCTTCACCACTTTATAAATTTGAACTGTAACACTTACTAAAGTAATAAGTTGTTGTGTGGTGTAATAGTTAGTCCTCTCTTGTAGCTCATTGATCTTACCCATCAATTATGCTTGAAGCTTCTCTAATGTACTTTGATTTCTGCAATCACCTAAAAGCAAACCATTTCACACACAAACCATTTCTAATAAACTTCCTTCTTAATATAAAAACGGTGAAAAGTGTCTTTAGCACCTTCTTCTTGCATCATCAACATCAACACTACATTAAGCTTTACATCTTCAATTCAAGAAAAAGACCTGAAAGTGAAAGAATATCACTTGCAACTCCTTTAACGCTGCTGGAATTGCGGCAAATCCTTTCCACATATACTGATTCTTTGCTCTTCTTGTTAAAACCTAAATTAGAACAATTATCTTCCATCTTACTACTACAACTACAAATGCTTGATGAGATCACTTACACTTGAGTATGCAAGACCTTCAAGCCCAATGGGGAACTTGACATCACAAGACCCTACAATGTTCTGAATCTTGAAATCCTGCAACATGTAATCATCAAATATCCTTATTACGAATAGATTTTCTTGAGATTTTTTTGACAGAGAATACTGGAAAACTTGAACAACATGGAGAAATATATATAGACACACCCCATTCATTTTTTCAGTAAATGGAACAGTTTTAGTCTTTTATTGTGCACAAACTGTATGAACAAATCTCCTGTACGAACTATTTTGTGTGTAGGTTTATTATTCCAATGTGTTTTGCTTGTATGTGGTTTCTTCCTTCAAGGACAAACTCTTCGAGAGACAAGGTCATCTCCAGCTTATTTGTTCTAAAATGTTACAGAAACAAACTATACAACGATGTGATTAAGTATTTTCACAAAAACAACACAAACAAAGAGATTACTTGAGAAGATAAAATATATTATGTTTGAGGTAGGACGGACAGGCTCGAGGTTGGAATGATATCCATTATATGTAGTACATCTTCTATGTATTGTGATTCTACCAGACAACAAATTTCCATGTCTAGTGATAATTCTCTGAAGTTGTTCTTTCAGTTCAATTGCTTGAAAAATTGCCCTTTCATCCCTGCTTGAAAAATCTTCATGTTTACTCTCTTTTGAGTAGTAGCAGTCCCCTCCCTCATTTCTAACAGATGCAAGTTGCATGTTCATTGAGTGATAATAGACAATCCACAAGACTCCACAAAAAGAGATCTTCCTCCAGATAGTTCCTTCTCTAGTCTCCTGCAAATGGAAGAGGTACGAGCATCCATCCAGACAATAGCTTTATGGAGAGGGAGACCAGTAGGTTTGCTCCAAACAACGGTGGCTTCTCTCTGATCAGTGAGTCCAATAGCTTTCAAGCCTTTGCTACGTTGTGTCCGTCGGCTGTAGCTTTGTCAAGAGCCTTTGCAATACAAAATTACAAACTTTCACACTTCTAAGTATCTCCATTGGATCGTGTTCCACCCATCTACACACGCAAAACTCACAATAATAAAATAAATTGGTGACAAATTCACAATAAATAAAACAGCAAGATATAGTGATATATGAATCAAATATAGAACTACGCCAAAAAACAAAATCCACAAATAAATATCAGAGATGGGTCAAATGATAAAGTTTGAAACCAATGAGACAGGATCACATAAACTTTAGTACAAATATATGAGAAAGTAAAGATTGAAAGTTTGGTCAATGAGAGAAGGGATTGATCAGAGTAATCACATAAGCGATGAAGTATCAGCACAAAAGATTAAAGGGTGAAAGAGAAATAGAATACCCAGCTTCAGGATAGAATTGAGTGAACTCGACTTGATGAGAAGCCAAATCTTCTTCTGATGAATTTGAAGAGAGAAGAAGAAGATGAATAGAGTTGTTGAATGATACGAAGATCAATCGAAGAAATTGAAAAGAGAAGTGAATGCAGAGGGAGATGGAGTTGACGGCATTGTTGGAAGGAGAGGAATTTGATGTGTAATCGCAGATCGGTTCTAGTCGATTCCAAAACGAGAGAATAAATAGAGAGAAGTAGAGAACATAGCGTTAAAATTAGGGGAAAAATGGGTGAAATGATTTTCCTTATTAGTAATCTGCAATTTAAAACTTAAAAAATTAACAAACTAGCGCGGCTAAAAATTTTATTTTCCCGCTCTATTAAACATGGCGTTAAAAATATGACGCCGCTATAAAAAAAAATATGTTTCAGTATACAATAGCATAGTTGTAAAAAACGTTATCTTACACTACTATTAATACTCTCATTTTTTGTAGTGCATGTAATGATGTCTTATTACGTTATCGAGGACAACAAAAAATTGAAGAGGCGGGTATACCAAAAATCGTGCCTCTTTGATAAATATTCAAATATGTTTCTCTCTCTATTTGCTCACAACTTCTCAATCTATCTCTTAAACAATAATCAGCTTAATGTATCATTTATTATTACATAAGACAGTAAGAATAACCCAGCCAAATGTTAAACAATAAATTAACCGTCTCATAAATAAGCCGTGTAAACATAACTTAGCCATAAAATATCGAGAAAATTTCATACATAATCGAACGAAAAGTTTCTTATAAATTTCCGGTTCATATTCAAACAGATGTTTATGAAATGCAAGTAATAATATTAGTGAAACAATTTAAATTTACCAAATAATCATATTACAATCTAACTTCATAGAGTAGATAACAACCCAATATACTCGTAATAATTATAAAAAGGCTGAATTGTAAAGGCTCTTGTGATTTGAAAACCTTGGATCTCAAACCGGTCAAGCAATCCCGAATCAAGATTCCAGTGCACTACTTCAAAGGGTTAAGAAGCTTCACGGTAAAAATATGAAAACACAAGAGCACTGTAACGGGTCATGCGAGTAGTAACCAATCCATCTTTTTTGACAAGAAATTCCCAAAGTGTTGGCAAAATACCAATATGTCTTGTCCACTCATGTTTGTGCTCGTTCTCCAAAATCTAAAATTCGAAGGTTTCTCCAGTATGTATCCAACATGATGACATTAAAGCCAGTCTATCCTTGTAATCGAAGATTATCGTCACATAAATATTTAAGTCCATAGCAGCGGCTATATTGATGTACATAAAAGTTTTTGACTCCAAACTAAAACCAATAACACAAAATAAGTGTTGCAGAGAGAATATACACCAAAAAAATATATACCCACCAACACAGATGTTGTAATTGTCCGCAACTTGAAAGGGAAAAGAACATTGGACTGCTCTCCAAACGAGGTTTAAATCTGCAGGGTCAATACTAGTGTACGCGAGCAGCATCATCATTTTCATGTATACTCGACGTCCTCGAAATGAATTTATTCTCCTCAGTAACTTGATCAAAACCGATGAAATTTATGGTCTTCCTAATAGTAATTTGTACAGAAGGCAATAACATAGATTCACCTGTTGTCGGATTATAAACTGCGACTATACATGTCTGCTCATTACCTACCCAATCCAAAAGGGCTATACACAATAGACCGCGAACCTGAGAGCTAATCTGAGAATGTGGGAGAATCGAATGGTGTTTGAGAGAAACAAGAGGTGCGCCAAGCATCTCATCAGGTTTTTCAGAAACAGAATAGAAAGTCGAAGTATGTTGCTCAATAACAAAAAACAACAACCTTGGTCGATTGCGAGCAATTTGAAGTAGGAGATCAACATGTATAGCGGGTAAACTATGAGCCGGCGGCCTACTACTAATGATCGTATACTTGTCTACCATCATAGCCAAAAAATATGAAATCGAATGGAGATTTATTGACAGAAACGAAATAGAAAATTAGATGGCAAGATCACAGAAAAATATACATAGGGTTATATAGAATAACCCTAAACGCGACTTAGTGAATGATCCATACTAAAAGTTAAACATTGAGCCCATAGGCTTTTGTTTCTAATCTAATTTTGAAAAGACATATAACTCAGCCATTTTTATGTTTCCGAAGTCAAAATAACTAAGCCGTAACTTTCATTTTAAAATTGATAACTCAGACATACAAGTAAGACTAACTTGGCCGTATCATTTACTTAGTATCTCTATATATAAAATATACTAAATTTAAACTGAAATTCCCTATGCTTTTATATTATCAAGAGGATTATATTTATCTTATGTTCTTTTTAATACTCAGTCTTTTATATTAAATGTTAATACTTTAAACCGAAATTAAACTAATGATTGCATTAATGAAACATCAAAACTAGTAGACGTTGTCTCTTTAATACTCTCTCT